>JAPDFF010000061.1:0-133196 GCA_027569505.1 Chloridium humicola | reverse complement strand
TCAGCTGTTTCTAATGTAATTATAGTTAGTTCCTAGTGTTGTGGTGCAGCAATGGAGGATGGTTGGAGGAGGATGGTGGGAGGTGGGTCACTCGCTTGTCTGGGTCACTCGCTTATCATGTACGTTAATCCGTTTTTTTTTCTTTCTTACGTAACTTATACATACCAGTGAATTACTAATACCAAAATATCAGGCCGCTGTCACTTGGCCAGCTTACCATACCGTTCTGTGACTTCCGCAAAGTCGCTTCGAGATCAACAGCGCTGAAGCAGCAGCAAAATTACCAACAACTTAGTTACATCGACAACCCGATCTGTCCATGTAATGCCCTCGTGCTGGCACGCTGCCATTTCTTTTATGCTTAGGGCTTCAAACTGGCCCTCTCGATGCACTTCCAGGTACCTTTGCCATGATAGAGCATTCCACGGATTGTAAACAGGATTGTTGGAACAACCTCAATTGACATGATGATTCTGCTGTGCCATTGTGGTAATCTCTGAACTGGCGCTGTTTGCAATGATCTACGTACTCTCTGACGCGAAAGTCCAGAAAATCATACCGCTCGCCTTTCCACCAGTAGACTTACCTACCTAAGTAAATTTAAAAGGGAAGGGCTCCGAAGCACCTACGAAATGCTATCAAGCACCTACCTATACCTAATTGGGATAACCGTTTTTCTTTCACCAGTGACGGCCGCCATTAAACCCCCTTTTATAACCAAGGTTGACCTCGGATCAGGTAGGAAGACCCGCTGAACTTAAGCACATCAATAAGCGGAGGAAAAGAAACCAACAGGGGCAGCTCGCGCGTCACGTAATTCACGTAAAACAGGGCCATCCTCACAGTTCTCAAGGCGGAACACCCGGTCCTGATGATTCCACGGTCTCGTACCGCGCACTTCGCACACGGACCAGACGAGGCGGGGAAGCTCTACCCTTCCCATTCCCCTGCTCCTTGCTTGCCTCCGTGGCCTGGCGCTTTGGAAAAGTACCTCGCGTGGACCTCTGGCCCGGCTCCGGAGCTCAACTTGCGCAGTCACTCATGCAAACCAGCGAGAGCTGCGGACAGCAAGGCACCGCTACCCGGCCAAATTCGGTGGCCAGAACAGCGTGTACTCAAAACTTAATGAACATTTAAAAGAATTCTATTAGAATTTGCATAAGGTAGTTTTTTTGCACTGGGTACTTAGTCATTACCAAGCACAGGTTGCTTGATTGCGGCCGAGCTGGCGTTGGTGTAAAGGTAAGGGAGCTAATGTACTAGTATATTTGGCCAGAGGGCGAGTACCTATGGTCCAGGATCAAGGTAAGATCACCGAAAAGAGAAATAGGAGGCTCGAGGAACAAGAGTGAATTTGTGAGCTGCGTAACGTTAATGTTGGTCTGAGAGGAAAAGCCAAAGCGCAGAATTTGTAACAGGCTGAGCCCGTAGAGGCCTCGGCAAACTCTCGGCCAAGACTTGGAGAGTCGGTGGACTTTTATCTTGTTCGACACACAGGCCAAGGATGTCGGAGGATAAGATGGCAAGTGTCTTCTATGAGCTTTCACTCCATTTCTTCTTCTCTCTCTCTATTCGAGACAACCAATTCGTATCGTTGTCACCAGCTAGTTGCAATATACTCCTGGGACCGTTACAGAATCAACTTTGAAACTGGTTCCTGCTCGTCTTCTCCTATAAGCCTCGTCCACTATCTTACACAAGTTCACCAAACTGCAGCTCAGGCGCAACTCCTGCTTCTTTAGCAAACCTCAGATAACGGGATCCGCGGCATGCAGTCATCCGGCACCTACCAGGCACCTTGCCTTTCAGGCTGTTACCTTATTCATTCTCCGAGTACTTGTCCTACCGGACCAGCCTCCACTAACCGCTTCAACTTGCCGCACTCGCTCCAACATCACTGCTGGGCACGACCGACCACGTTTCAGCCGTGAACAACAAGCGCCCCTCCAACCGCAACTGCTCCGGGTCCAGGTACACGGCCATCTTCGGCTGACTGCTCTCGATGTCCGACACGCGCAGGATCATGTACACCTCGGAATGCCCGTCCGCGGCGTGTGTGTCTCTCATCTGCAGCGCACCCAATCCCAGTCAGCAAACCGTCCTTCATTCACGTAGACAGTACTCAATTGTTGCCGGGGGGGGGGGGAGGGGGGAGGGGGAGGGGGTGCCAACTCCCACGACTTTCTCTCGCCGGAACACCACTTACCCGCCGATACTGGTGCTTGCTCATGAAGAAGGGCGTGGCGCACGGCCCCGTCGTCGACTTGATCTCGATGAAGTACCGGGGCCGCGCGTCCCGCCACTCCCGCTCGAGGTAGCCGTGGTCGATGAGCATGGACGTGAGGCTGCCCGCGGCGTCGTCGTACGTGATGTCGGCCGTCTCCATGCCGCTCCATGCGGGCATGTCGGCGTAGTCCGGGTGCGCCCTGACGTAGCCGCGCATCGTGCTCGGCCAGTTGTGCCAGCCCCAGTTGGGGAGGGAAGGGTTGAGTCTCGAGAGGATCTCGAATGCCTAAACAGGAAAGCGCAGTTAGTTAGGTAGGTACCTTTGGCAGGTTCGTCTTGGACAAGCAAATAACCCCCCTGAATAAGGGTGAGTAGTGATGGTGAAGAGTGAGGGTTTCCGCTTACATAGAGCTCGCCAGCGGCGCCAATCTTCTTGTCGCGCTCCAACCGGCTGCTCGACCGGAACCGGTTCAACGTGTCCAATCCGTCAAACCCGGCAATGTTGATCCCAGGCAGGGTGTCGCGCAAACCGCTCATGGCAAAGGCGCCCCGCGAGGGGAAACTGGCCGCCCGCGCCGCAGCTACGACCCTGTCCAGGAGTGCGCGATACTGCGTGTCCTCGGCGACGGCAAGAACAAGAGGGGTCATTGGCAGCACCGGCGCAGAGTGGGTAGTTCTTCCCAAGGATGGGCGGTGTGCCAAACGGCTCTGGCGAACAATATCCTGCGGTGTGGCGGGGGTTTGACCGTCGTCGTCCGGCTCGACCATCCATGCTCCCGGAGTGTCTGGGGCTTCGGTCGATTGTCCACTGATCGATGAATCAGCTGTCGTGGGCCACTGCGAGGAAGGAGCATCGCCGTTCCGGGCTTCGGCTGCGTCATCTTCTTCTTCCTCCTCCTCCTCTCCCACTACCTGCTCCCGCCCGTCCTCTCCTCCGGCCTCAACATCCTCCTCAAACGGCGGCAACTGAACAATTCCCTGATGCTCCAGCACACGGTCCACCACGGCCCCGTCCACCGCCAACAGCGTCGTCAGCGCCGTGATCAACGCGGAGTCAACTGCGTCCTCAATCTGGGTCGTCGGGTCCGTCATGAGCCAGCGGGCTAGACTGGCAGGCAGCGGCGAGCCGAAGCAGAAGTCCTGCTCCGTCTTCTCGGCGGGGACGTAGATGGTGAGGCTGGAGCTCCCGGCACCGCCCGCAACACTGCTAGTGTTTTCCCAGGACAGAGGCGTCGAGATATACAGGTTGCCCACGGCCTCTTGGACGCTGACGGCGCGGCCGTCCTGCGAGATGCTCAGCTCGGAGGAGATCCTGTCGGTTTCGCGGACTTGGATGGTGCGGAACAGGTGCTGCAGCGTCGCAGGGGCACTGCGGTAACGCGGGCTGTCGAAGGTTGCTGCGATTCTAAAAAGTAGGAGAACTCGGAACATTAGTGACTAGACTGTCGAGTGCTGCGGACGGTTTGGGCAAGATATTGTAGGTCCAAAGGTAGACTTACCGCAGCAGAGCGTGCGCCTTGCGGTTCAGATCGCGGTTCGGCATGGAGATGGGCCGGGTCGGGCCACCCTGGAACGAGGTGATCTCCTTGACGGACGCCGACAGGTAGCGCTGCTCCAGATTAGACCACTGGAGGAACGGCTTCAGACGCCGAACATCCTCAAGAGTGTAGTCAAGTAGCTTGATGCGACCCCTGAACCGCGCGGCGAGGTGGTCGCGATCGATGATGGCGAATTCCGTGTCAGCAGACAGTAGGCTGAACCCCCCGTTGGGATATCGAACAGGGAAGATGTGGGCCTTGCGCAAAGGCTCCGGGTCAAGTCGCTCGGGCTCTGTTTGGAGCAGGGCGTTGAGGGACCAGATGATGTTCTTGATCTCGTCCACACCTCGCTGCGGGCTGACGTTGCATAACTCGTCGTATACCATCCGAAGAGTCAGCGTCTTGACACCCAGGGTGTCAACGAAGAAGTCCCTGAGCTCGTCGTAGTGGTCATTCAACGTGACCATGCCTCGGATCTCGGCTGTGCTGGACCATAAGCACTCCGAGGTCTTATACCAGCCAGGCTCTCTGTTCTTGAAGGCGAAGATGAGGCGTTCGGTTTCAAACTTTTCTCTACGGCTACCATTAGCTCTTGCGAGAGGCGATATCCGCGCATGGAATGTTGACGCTTACCTCAGCTCATCGATGAAGGCGATGATTCTCAGGCCGCTCAGGTAGCGGTACAAGCTCAGAATGCACTCGAAGTCCAAGTCCCCGTCACGTCTCATCTCTCCCAATTCGACAGCCACGTCCTTCCAGGAAACTCCCTGAATAGACAGCGTTCTTTGGAAAAAATGTGAAAGAAGTGCTGTCTGGTCCAGTCCGTACTCCTCGGTATACTCAGGCTCAAGCGAAATCTTCGTCATCATATTCGGCGGCCCCTCCCAGCGGCAGACGGAGAGCTCAGCCCACTGCTCTTTGACTCCAATTTCATCATTAAGCCATGGCGGGACGAGGACCAAAGGAGCCGACGCGAAGGTATCCCTGTGTGGTAAGTATCAGCGTGTGTCATTTTCTGTGATAAGCGATTCTCAAGCTGAGACCTCACCTCACCCGCTTCCTCTCGGCCCCTTGATCCGCGGCGCCCAGGCATTTCGCATCGATCGCGAGGTACAAATCCAGCACTCGCTGTGGCCGGCTGAGCGAGGGGACATCGGGCTTGGCGCGCTGGATCCATCGCAGGATGTCGAGGAAGAAGTCGGTATCTTCGGCCAATCCGACCGAGAAGTTCGTGTGGAGAAACATCCACTTGGCGCTGAGCTGTTCGGCCGCCATTGTCTCCTCGAGCTTTAGGAATGGGAAAGGCTCCGACCCCTCCATGAAGCGCAGGTACTGCCGCTGAAGGGGCGGAAGCGGCAACCAAGTGTCACAGAGACGGACTCGACCTTTCGACGTCAAGCCGCAGAGCATGTCTGCGCTCATGCCTCGAATCTCTGCTTTGAGAAAGTCGTTGCCGCCAATGTACCGGGATCCTTCGTGTCTCCAGAGATGCTCCAACAGCCCGAGAAGCTTCTCGGGACGGTGCTCGGCGACGTAGAACCAGGTACGCGAGAGGGAGTCTCGACTGCGGGAGACGAGCCGCAGCCTGTCGCGCACACCAAGGAAATCGACAAGCCACCTCTTCCATGACAGATTGGATGTGGCCACAGGTTGTGGCACATCCTCAAGATACGTCGGGTGGAGAAAGGCGACCGCGAACCCTGGAGCGTCGCCAGTCGGTTGGAGGAGCGCGTCCGGCCCGTACGGGTGATCGCTGGGCAGAAAGACGTCTACCCGACGCGGATCGACGTATTCGGTCCAGTGGTTCCAGACGTAGATGCCCCCGGGACCGATTTGGGGCTGGTTGTGCTGTGAGGTAAGATACAGGTAGTGGAGATGGGCCCTGGACTCTGCCATGCCGACACGGCCGTCGTTGGTTTCGTACGCCTTCAGAATGGCATTACGCACCCCAGCAACGGATGACTCGACAACGCCGAGATGAGTGAACAATGTTCGCCGGTCATGATTCGAAACGGCTCCGGGGTCAATGACCGGGATGTCAACACCTGGCGGGATTGGAATGCTACCCGTCATCGGCCAATACACCGGGCCAGTGGTGGCAGAGACCCATGCGCCAGTCTTCAAAGGCAATAAGGGGAGACGCTTCAGTCTGGAGGTGTATGTGTCATACCATTTATCAAAGCAGATGGAGAATAGCCGGGCGACCGCCGAGTGCCAGCCCTGGCTGGTGGAAGAGGACTTCATCCTCGGTTCCGGTCTGTTGAGGTCAGCCTGCAGTAAGTTTAGCAGCATTCGAAAATCAGCCGATACGAGTCCGTACGGCTGTAAGGACGTCCTTGAGGCCGGAGGATATGCATCTGAGAGAAACGGGTCCGAAATGGGATCGTCGAATAGTGGGTTGTTCTCGCTGTCTCTTGCGACCAAGGGGAGCAACTTGACATCATTGATCTTGCGAAGAGCGATCGAATGCCGTGACCTTAGAATGGGAGTTTCGGATACGAGTTGCTGGATCCGTTTGATGAGGCCCTCCCAAAAGTGACTGGCGTTGTCGTCGAGCCGGGGAAGAAACATCGGCCAGGTGTAGCACAAGATGGGGTGTTCGCAGAACTGCTTGACGGCCTTGATAAATGCGGCAGCAATGCCATCGAGAAGATCAGTGTTTCGTCTGGATGTTGCAATGATGTCTTGCCGGCTCGCGCTTGTGTCAAAGTCGGATTGAATGAGGAACTACATCGCCCATCAGGTCAGCCCATCTACCACAGGTCCTCATGCTCCCCGTGGGCCTGAGCTTTGCCACTTACCGTGAAGTTAGACTCTCTAATGGGCAGAAATGCAAAGACGTGCTGCTTCTCAATGTGAGGTTTGGAGTCCATCGTAAGCGGAAACGCCAGCACAACCTCAGCCGTGGAGTATGATCGTCTTGCCTCCTCTGTGTCGGGTATTTCACGGTTGTCGCTCCTCGACAAATTCGAGGCTATGTGCTTCGTGACATGGTAGTACTTTTTGTTCTCCAGCCACGATCCGTTCCCTTGCCTCGACCTAGTCCTGAGGAAGACACGATGCTCGTCAACCCCGCCGATGCTAAATACTTTCGTGCTTTTCAACCCGCCGTCGTCGTTGTAGAAGGAAACGCATATCCGCTTGAGGTTCCGTAGAAACAGTAAGCATGTTTCCTGGAGGTCATTCAGCTGCTGGAAAATGGTTTCGCGGAGATGTTGCAGCTTGTTCTGGTCTCCCTTCTGGTGGAGGTGAAGCGTCATGCGGGTCAGGGGACCAGGCAGTTCCTCTTCGGCGTCCTTCCACACGGGCAGCACCATGCCCAAGCCTGAGTCACCCTTCTCGTGCCGGAAAAAGAAGGAGAAATAACCCGACTGGATATAGACCATCCAGGCGGCAATGAAGACTGACTTGAAACCAATTCCCTTGGCCCCGATGTAACCGTGGGATGCGGACTTGGTGCTCTCCCCGACCGCGCAAACGGCCGAGAGATCCTCCTTCGTGAATCCGTCTTCATTGCACTCAACCACGATGCGATCGGGATGGATCAGGAACGAGATCGAGGGCACATCACCGCGCTCTGTGGCGCGCTCGAAGCGGTTGTCATCCGCGTTTTGAAGCAACTCGAAGACAAATCGTGCGTCGCTTCCGTAGATGTTCTTTGCGAGGCTAGACGGCAAGAGGGTCAGATCAAACTCTTCCTATCAATATGTGGCCCAACGAGGCAACGTACGTCTTGATGGAATGAGCCGCCAGCCGGTCCTTGGCAAGCATGCTCTCCTCAAGGATGCGTCGAATATCTGGACGCCATTGTTCGATCTGGCCCATAATGTCATCACCCACGAATCCGAACTTCCTTCCAATGCTGTCCACCGCGTCCTTGGCATCGTCTCGGCTGCTCATGTCGTCCGCGCGAGTCTCAAAATCAGCATGCAATTTCGAGCCGCCAGCAAATATCTTGAGTTTGGGTTCAGTCTTTTGTCGCTGTGGGAGAAATTGTCGAACTTCCGCAGCAGCCTCGCGCCCCCTAAACCATGATTAAGTATTCAAGGCGGTTCCCAACACAGAGCAAGGGTTATCATGTGGCCTGCTGCAAGACCTTCATCCATGTCACAGTTGGAACCAACATGCATAGCTGTTTACCCACCTTTGGCACCCTGCAAGCTGATTAGACCGAACGGCATATTCTCAGACCGAGAGAAGAATCTGACGCTTACGGATGTTTTGAAAGTGTCTCACAACTACCGTACATGCACGATTGATCCCACGCGCAATGAAGTTGGTCATTGAAGACGCCGGGGCGCAGGATGGTCCAGTGCTTGAACAAGCCAGACAAGCCCCCAAAGAAATTGAGACCAGAAACTCCGGCTCGCCCGCCGATGGGGGTGAGTGGGGTGAGTGGGGTGAGGGGAATGTGCCGGGAATCCGGGACCCGAGGAAGCTGCCCGTGGATGAGCCTCGCCGCTTTTGACGAGGGCTCCCGCGAGCGGGGTAAGCCAGCTGTTGCGAGGGACGTATCATGGCAGATCACGCGGTGCCTACCGGAACCCATGGCTTGGGCCTGGCATGGGGGATGCACGGGTGTGGGACGAAGGGAACCAACAGGCAGGAAGAACGGTGATGAATTGGTCTTTTGTAGATGTCTGGGGAGGAAGAGTGCCCTGGGCGCGAAGTGGCAGAACGCCGGGCGGTCTGGAGGATGTGAGCCCGGCGGTGGCCCGGGTCCGAAAACGGGCCACTGTGGGTTGAACATCTTGCACCTTACCGTCGCTGGACCTGTATATATTATTATTGTTCTTACACCGATTTGCCCTAGGGCATGCCGGTCCTTCTGCTACTAGTTACAGAGGAAACCGTGCCTGTGAAGGCCGGATGAAAACCCCTGCCATGGTTTAAAGCCACTGTCAGATCTCCCATACTACCAAAGAAAAGAGGCTACAGGCTAGCCTCCCGGGCCCTGGGCCTCCTCTGTTTCTAGTTCTAGCCTCCGGGCCAAACTATACTCTAAAAGCTGGCCAGAGTCCATTAGCCAGCCTGAAACCTCCCTTGCCAAGCGAGCGTTCCGGGCTCCTATCTCCCGTAATACAGAGTGTAGGTGTAACGGGCTGAGCCCGTTGACGGCCTCGGAGACTCTCAGCCATAGAGACCCTCAACGCCATGACCTATCAGCGCTATGACCCGTCAGTGCCCATACGACCTCCATTACCATTACGCATCCCCTGATGCAGATGACATACTATAGCACGTACTCCCCCTCTGGTTATAAGAACAAGGTCATCTCGTGGGAACAGTTACTTTCCTTTCTCTTCTTTCTTCAAGTTTAGTATACTTGTAGAGTCGTCACCAGCTAGTTGCAATACACTTGTTGGGACCGTTACACTTTTAACTCCTTGTCGTCACTCTCCGTCTGGTTAGACGTATCGGAATCTGAATCGACTATCTCTTCGACCGTAGGTAGTTTAAAGCGCGACTTCTTGAATCGCGTTTTGGCCTCGGGGCGACGAGCTAGGAGAAGGGGGCATCTAGTACCCCAACAACCCTTCCTTCTATATTTGACGTAGAGGCCCTCCTTCTGACGGCGCTGGATCTCGTCCTTATTGATGTACTTAAGCTCGTTTGCCAGTCAATTCCTTGTTCTGCTTCTAGATCGCCTTATTAATCTTGGTAGGCTCCTAGTCCATCGCGTCGGCAGGGGGAGGAGTCTTCACCCTAGTAATGGTCCCTCTCTGACTAGACCGCTAGGAGCTGTCGTTATAGGTGTCACAGCCCCACGGTACGCAGAGAGAAGTGGCGGGGAGCTGCAAGATGGAGGCACGAGTCATGGGCGAGGTCCCTGTATGAGCATATCAATGGTGTAGGACCACTGATCCACAAGAGGGGGAGTTTCTCCTCTTCGAGGATCAGTCTCTTGTATGCAACCGATGCAAATGGGAGACTCTTGTTGATGCGCACATCTTCGATACATCTGCGATGCTAGTGTCGATGCTACCTCTCTTGACTTGTCCAGAATATCCCGTTATATAGTGGTAGCACTATCTGGCCGGACGAGGTGCGGATCAATTGCCTAGAGCGCTCCCTGAACAAGGATATAACGGACCTACGACTTAGCTAGCGAGGCATGCCTATCGAGTACCTCGACTATGTTCGGAACCTCCAGCAGCTAGGTACCAACCTTGACTGGAAATGTCGCCAAGGGATAGGAACCTATTGTAACGGGATACTCTGGACAAGTCAAGAGAGGTAGCATCGACACTAGCATCGCAGATGTATCGAAGATGTGCGCATCAACAAGAGTCTCCCATTTGCATCGGTTGCATACAAGAGACTGATCCTCGAAGAGGAGAAACTCCCCCTCTTGTGGATCAGTGGTCCTACACCATTGATATGCTCATACAGGGACCTCGCCCATGACTCGTGCCTCCATCTTGCAGCTCCCCGCCACTTCTCTCTGCATACCGTGGGGCTGTGACATGTAGCTACTACGCCTTATCCTGAGGGCCAGCTGCTGTATCGGTGTCTATGGCGGACATGTCCTTACGCTACTATATTCGTGACCACCTTCTGATAGCCAGAGGGACGGGCTCGCATATTAACGTCACCCCTCGGTAGGTAACGTGCTTCGCTCAACTAGTCTCGGTTGCCAGTATCTTACGGTCCTAGTGTTCTAGTCGTACCTGACTACTCGGCTCCCTTAGGCTCGAGATTGCTGTCTTCGTGGTATAACGATCGGGAATATAGGATTTGATAGCAACCTCCTTAGGGGAAGTTCGCTCTTCGCTCAGCTGGCTCGGGGACCAGTGCTTTTGCGGATCCAAAGATAGCCCTGTCACCTTGACGATAGTAACGAGGGCAGAACCGATGCTGTCCTCCGTCTGGACAGAGGATGCTAAATACTCTCCTCGCAATGGATTTCAAGGAAAGAAAGTTTAGTGTAATGTAACGGTCCCAATAAGTGTATTGCAACTAGCTGGTTGTAACGGTCTCAACGAGTATATTGCAACTAGCTGATGACGACTCTACGAGTACACTAAACTTGAAGAGAGAAGAGAAAGCGACAGTTCCCACGAGGTGACCTTGTCCTTATGACCAGAGGGAGTGTGCGTGCCATGGTATGTCATCTGCATCAGGGGATGCGTAATGGTGATGGAGGTCGTATGGCCACTGACGGATCATAGCGCTGATGGACCAAGGCGCTGGAACATGGCGCTGATAGGTCATGGCGTTGAGGGTCTCTATGGCCGAGAGTCTCCGAGGCCGTCAACGGGTTCAGCCCGTTACACTAATTATTGTACCGTTAATTATAATGAGCCAAGGAGTATGTGATATACGGGGAGCAGGAAGAGCAAAGAAAAAGAAGAGAGGATAGATTTCGGGTGTTTAGGGGAGGAAGGAGGTTACGATAATATAAGCGAGCTAGGCTACTAGTACCAGGCTGCTCGAGGATCGGTCACAGTTAGGTCATATCCCTTGGAGGGAACAGGATCTGGCGCTTGAGATACACCTCCATTGCGAATACGACAGGATGTGTTCTGGAGGACTTGAAGGGTATGAACAAAGTAGGATAGGCAATGCCTTCCGGCCTCCGTCGCCGGCGCCGTTTGTAGTTGTTACGGAGCCGGCCGCGAACTGGGAACGCAAACGGGATGTTGTCCGGCAAAACATCGGGCGAGCGAAAAGTCGGCCCTGCTGAGTCATCAATCACAGCCGTGCAAGCAGCTCGCAGTTTGCTTTCAACTGCGGAACCAGATCAGGGATGCTGTTCTCGAAAGGCGATAAACCAATCTATCATGAGACAATTACGGCGCTACCTAGATAGTCAGTTTCTCAGATTAAGACACGAAAGTTAAAATGCCCCATGACGAACGGCCTCCATCCTACCCCTGGATGCTTTAAGAAAGCCAAACCCCCAGTTTGAGCAACGCCCTTGGTCAACAGAGTCTGACAACAACATCATGACCGCGACAGATTCTGTTCCTCGCCGCAGAGCGCCACGGCCACTGCTCCCAAAAGGTGGTACTGCATGGAGGTGTATGCAGGTAGGTAACCAACCCACTCTATCCCCAGCCACACAGTTGGCCTCCAGCTCTGGCTGGCGCTACATCAGACGGGGTCACGGCCTCCTGTCCCAGTATTGGCATTCTCATTCTCCCGGAACCACAAAACAAAACCAACCCGTCCCCGAGCTGGTGGCACAGAAAAACAAACAACAGTGTGGCACAGCAGGCTTCAACTCATCGGTTTGCACGACTTATAGGGCTGCACCGTCTGCCAGCATAAACCATAACTGGTAAATTGAGTGGAGGGAGAAAGCCGTGCCGGAGAACACAGAACGTGCCACAACGTCTTCGTCCCGATGGACCGGATCAGATAGATCAGACGCCCAGAACAAATAGAAGAAACAAATGTCAAACATCACAACCACAGCCCACCACCAGTCAAACAACCCTCGCAGACCGAGCGGCGGCAACTGACACAACCACCACCTGCCCTGCGCCCCTCCCGCCGGCGCAGCAGAAAGCCAGACAGACAGACCGAAAACAAGACACTTCCATGCACCCACCCGGTCACGTCTCCCCTCACAATCTGCATCTCGCCGTCCGACTGCCCAACCCCGCGGGTGGCTGGGCAATCTTCCACTCCCAACGTGGTGCGTCATCGACATGTACATACCTCAATATCGATGTACATATGTACAACGGCTCCCAACAGTCCGATACCACGCCACCACAGCCACCCTCCGGAGCAGACGGCGTCAACTGAGACGCCCTGCGCCCCCGCCTGATCTCTTGTCTCCTCCGTAGCTTGAGTCGCCTCAAATCATGCGGGTAGCCGGCTGCTGCGTTTCCGATGCTGCTGTGTTATGTACATACGGTTATGCTTTTTGTCGGTGATGGAGTTGATTGGATAGCTTCCTTACATTACAGGGCAGATTTGAGGGTGGAATGTAGTGGTGAGTTCGTTGGAGACTGGACGGCTCGGTCAGATCCGGCCGCAGTTGTGTCACACACGCGCGGGTTTTGTTGGGTGAGGATGGTTGCGTGATAGTTTGTTTTCGTGATACGAATACATTTGACTGGACGTTGATTGTATGCCCGTGGGCTGTGCCGTATGTATGCAGTGCCTTATATACGTAGGATGCGTGTCACGGTATGGTTTCTGGAAATCCCGGGCGGATTGAGGTTTTGTCTGGATAGATCGTATGAATACCTGGTTTATCTGGCTTAATGGTGTCTTGCCGCGAAAGACTTATGCAAAGCCAGTTGTATGTCTGGAGGCTGTCTCAGCCCTGGTGTTTTGCGAGGCTGAGGAGCGCTTTCGCAACCTTGACGGCTCCTAAGTCACTTTTGAGGCAACCTAGCCAAGGTGGGTAATACTGGAGAAGGTTACTCGGCACTAGATTAGAGTAGTGTGGTGGCAGTTTGGGCATGGCGGATACTTTGCCGGTAGGTTCGCTCCATAGTGCGTTGGGGGCGAGTGTTATCCCACCAGGCTGACAGCGTCTGTGTCTCAGTTTTGAGAGTGCTGACACTTTGTTCATGCCGGCAATACAGCCATGACGTAGGGCAGTATTCGCGTATTAGTTAGGTAACAATTCCCGGGCCCGTGTACGGCGGTCGACGGGAAGTTGCTTGCTTTCAAACGCGCTGTTCCGATGTTGGTGCAACATGCATGTCTGTGCCACGGCGAGGCGGAGAGCTCCCAACTGCAAAGCAGACGCGCGCTTGTTTGAGAAACTATGAGGCTCGGTTGATGATGAATGTGGCTCGATGAAGGTTGGCACAGACGCTGTCATGAACCGCTACATTGGACTCAGGTTTCAGATGGATCAAGCCCTCCGAGTTTCTCAACAGGACCAAGCGGTAATCGGCCCTGATCAAGCCGGCAAGCGTATTGCGAGTTTTATTACCATCGCGGTCGGTTTGAGCGTCATGATCGCCGAGCTGGAGCCCACCGGAACCTGGCCCGAGTCGCCGGGTCGGAGGCGGTCTCGTTTTCCGGAGCTTCTCCGGAGGCTCAGGCCCGGGCCTAACAGATGAGATCCACTTCCCCAGAGCCAGAGGGCGATGCAGCGATGATCACTCCTTCATTATTCTTTCTCGCACACTCCTACCCAATGAGGCGTTTCCATGAACGCTGTCCGCTGGTTCTGAAGCTGAAGACGTGTTGGGTTTGGCGATCGTCCGCTATGACATTAGGAGTTGATCAGCATGCCACAATGATCTGGTGTCAGCAGCCTGATCATGCCCTCTTGACAGCTTTTTCGTTTCGACATAACGTTAACCCGAAGATTTCTGCCTCGTCATGCAACCTGACACGGGTGCCTCAAACCCGCCGAGGGTGGTCATCAGCAGAGGATCGACGGGCGCGCAACAACGTTCCAAACGGCAAGCTGGTCCGTCTGATCTTGTCCAGCATCATGAGTCAACGGCCACCAAGTCCCGGGCTCATTGCCGCATCATGGTTCCCACGACAGGGTCCCGAGGCTCCAAACGTTTGAGATGCGTCTGCAGCGGCTGGGCGCTGATGATCCGCAGATCAAGAAGGCAGCCCGCTGGCATCTGCTGGCGAGCGGGATGTTCGGCTGCCCGCGAGTTGGCCCTCTGGCCCTCCCCTTTTGGAATGGAGTCCTCTGGCGGTTCGGCAGAGGGCAGGAAGGTCCCTGCTGTGCAGCGTTGACTGTCTGCGCGTCTGTGGCTGGGTCAGAAACAACACAGCCGCTGCGAGAAAGGCTGGATCCTTGGATAAACACAAGCCCGGAGTTGGCGAGAATAGAAGAGCCAAAGTTGCGAGAGAGCATTCCGGAGGGATGGTCACAGGAAACGGGGTTTTCGTCGCTGGGACATGTTGGTGTGGTCTCTTTTGTTGACGTCGTTATGCGCAGAATCAGCCTCTCAGGAGGCAGAACCAACTTGTTACCGCCGAGAGAACCGCCAATGGGAAGACGCTGACTGACTTCAGGAGTCAGAAGTCGGGACGACGACTGACAAGTTCTCGGTGTGAAAGTGCCAAGGAGCTCATGCAGACGACGAGCACGGCCAGATCTGTGTCCGTCTCGTGGGTTTCCACCTGAAGTTCAGAGGAGGCGCCTGGTGATGATGCAGCGGCCCGATGTCCAGGCCCTCCCGATCCACCGGGCCCTGGGATCTTGCCTGCCTCCACAGGCTCTGGGTGTCCCAAGGCAATGGCCCAGGGAGGTGCTAGGCGCGGGCCAGGAGTGCGCGGCCGCAAGAAGAGGCCATCATGCGGCTGTCCCTCGCCTCTGGGTGGGCGACTGCGGCTGGCCGAATCCTGTGACAGCAAGCGGGCGTCAAAGAAGACGCAGCATCCTGCGGCATCGACTGAGACTCTCGGGCGTTTAAGTTACAGTTGAATTTGTGACAATTCAGTTTCAACCTGCGCTGTCACAAGGAAGACGAGGCTTTCTCCGAAGTGCATACTATTTCGTATGTATTGCCTGAATCTTTGGATCCGAAACAACTTACTGTGCAGTGAGTGTGTTGTTGCTTTCGGTTCATGTTTTTCTCATTCTTTCTGAGATTCTCAAATGATGAATCAAGAGACACAGAATGGGATTGAATGAGCCTGGGTACAGTCTGAGTAAACTCCTTGGCACGGTGTGGAGCAGTGATCTGGCAAGAACAGCGGGCCCCACCTGCCAGGCTTCGGTCGGGCCCATCGAAGCGATGTCATCTCTGAGGATCCATGAGGCGGCCGATGCAGACAAGTGGGGCAGAAGCCCCTAGCCTGGCCAATCCTCATTTTACGCCAAGCAGACAATCGCGCGCGCGCTCTCTTCAACTTTCCGATTTCGAGACCTTTCCACGCCCCACGACTGCGCCCTGAAACTTGTCCCGTTCTGGCTTTGTTATGGTCTTCCTCCCAGCTTGTTCTGCACCCTGCAATGCAACAAAACGCCCCAATGCCTTCCTTCATTTGATCCTGGCGCTAGCAGCCAATCCTGCTTCCACAGCAGGAAACCAAGTCTAATTTCAATGGAGAACGTCGCTGGGGGATTCCAGGATTCCACGGCAAGATGGCAAGCGGAGAGCAAGCGGAGCAAGCGGCTGCTTCGGTTGGCGTCCGTCCGTGCCACGATCCCGAAAACAAACCACCGCAACTCCCCTGACCCAGCCCAGACAGCAGGGGCCTCCTCCTGGCTCGAGCATCCGATCTTCCCACGCCGTCCACCTCGCTTGCCTAGCGGTTCCACTGTCATGGTCTGCCGAGAACGTGGCCGGCTTGGCTTTGTCAGGACCAGGCGTGCGTCTCCGGCCCTCCGTCCGTTGCGAACCGCTTGTTGTGACCTGAGAACAACACGAGGCTTCTCCAGTTATCCAAGTCTTGAGACCTCCTGACTCTGGGCCTCTGACTCGCCCTCGTCCTGACGGTTCACGGGGTACGCTGCTGCATGGAAGGCTGCTGAACCAGCAGCACACATAACCATCGGAACATGGGGCCCACCGAGCTGCAGAGGGATGCGGCCTGGGGCTTTGTAGAGGTTGATTGTTGACGGCGGCATCGCGGCTTCATTCAGCCCAGCGAAGGCGTCTCTGCTCGGCCCTGACACACATGCAATCATCCACCCGAACGGCGCCTGCTGATCTGCAGAAACAACGGCTCACGGAGAGTTTGAGAATCGTCTCTCTGAGGCTCTGAGCTGTGGCAGCCAATCAATGCCGTCTCTGGCAACCCGGGAAGGCTTCAGGTTTCTGCCTCACAACCCCTCCACGAGATCACCGTCGGCGACTCATCATCAAAGAGCCGGCCACGGTCAATGTCGGCTTGTGCTTGCCAGCGGCTGATTCAAGCCTCGCCTTCCCCGTCATCCATCGTCATGACCGAAGAGCTGCCCCAAAGAGCATCACCACGAGCAGCCCACAACTGCCCCGTGGGCTTGCCCATCAGGAGAGATGTTTCGCCAGCTCCGGGGCCCGCTGCGAACTTCGTTGCCCAAAAGCAAAGACTGCATGTCACGGGGGCGCCGGCTACCCACACCCACCCACCAGACACATGCATTGCTCGCCCCACATGCCAGCCGACCAGCAGCCAAACAGGGCGGCGGGACACACGGGACGGGAGGTGTGGCCGTTTGGTCATGAGGAGGGTGTCCCGAGCGCCCACAAAGCAAACCCTGCGTGGGCTGATGCTCCGGCAAATCCCAAGCAGGGAGGCAGTGACACACAGTATTCTGACTGGGCGCATCTGTGTCAGCCCAGTCCCGTCCTCGGCCACCCATCACAACCTGTTCTCGCCGTGCATGAGCGGAGCCCGTCTGCTTGGCCAGGAGACAGCAGGCCACCCCGGCCCGTCCACACCTTCGTTCCCACCCGCGCCATCCTGCTTGCAAGCTAGCGCCGCGCAACCAAGATTAAGAATAGGATGGCGCACTGTTTCCGTGGATCTCACGGCCAGGAGGTGTGGCCTGTGCTGTGCCCAGTCAGGGCAACCTGGACGGTACCCACACTCGTCCGCCAGTGAGGGACCCTTGCCAACGCTGGGCAATGAAGAGGCGCATCGAGGACTGGGCCCGTCTGACAAGGGACCTCCAGGGCCAATCAAGCCACGGCAGATGGCGAAACCACGCAATTCGAGGGCGGGCAAGGGGGGCAAGGTCAAGGAGGCACGTTGTGCTCTTGATGAGAACGGGGCGGCCCAGCGAGCCAGTCAGTGGTGTCGAGACATATCAACGAAGATCCAGCCCGCATCACCTTCTGCCTCACTCCTCCCACCCGACCGCCTCCTTTCTCAACACTCATTCATCCTCCGCCCTTTCCCTCCCTTCTTATCAAGTTCGCCTCTGGTTCTTTTTGAACCAGTTGTCGTGGGAGTCCGTCCCTTTACTCGCCCCTTTCACCACCGCCGACCAACTGTGGATCCTTCACCCCTAACTGCCGTTGGCACCCAACCACCGTTCCACCACGGCTCATATCCGCCTTGACTCGTTCATTCGAGGTCATCTTTGTTGCGAACCAGGACACGGACGCCCATTTTAAGGAGTCAAGCCAGGACATTTCTCAAGCCAGCCCGGAAGGACAAAGGAGTTTCCTTTTTTCTTCTTTTTTTTCTTCTTTGGGATTTGAGGACATTGCCATTTCGCCGGAGACTTTGCCCAAGGAGCCGTTTCCTCAGTGCTGTTTCCTTTCCTTCTCTCTCTCAACCCCACTTGGACTTGCATCCGACTGGGTTGTCCGGAACTTTCCATCTTTCTCAAACCACATCGCCGGACAGGAGAGCCAGGAGCAAAGGCCGGATCATGCAGCATGTTTCAATGTTCGGATATCCCACACCACCAACGTCGCCAGCATTTGGCCAGTCGTGCGCCATCCCGAACCAGCATCTCGCCGTCCAGCAACCGTGCCTGCCCCGCTTCGCCCCGGTAACGCCGGAGGAGAGGTTAGGGAGGTTCATCACCGGCTCGTTGCAGCTGACGGGCATCGTGGGCACCGGCGCCTACGGGGTCGTGTACTCGGCCGTCGACACCAAGACTAGCGTCCGCTATGCCGTCAAGTGCCTCGGAAAGTTCAACCCGGATGGGACACCGTTGGACCGCCGTCAGGTCGCTTTCCAGACCAGGGAGATCAGGTTGCATTACCATGCGTCGACCCATCGGAATGTGGTCTCGATCCTGAAGATCATCGATTGCCTGGACTGCATTTACGTTGTCCTGGAGTACTGCCCCGAGGGTGACCTGTTCTTCAACATCACCGAGCGCGGGCAGTATGTGGGTAAGGATGGACTCGCCAAAAAGGTCTTCCTCCAAATCCTGGATGCCGTGGAGCATTGCCATAGCCTGGGCATTTACCATCGGGACTTGAAGCCGGAGAACATCCTCGTCTCTGACATGGGCGAGACTGTCAAGTTGGCAGACTTTGGCCTTGCTACCTCTTCTGACCGCTCCGAGGACTACGGATGCGGCTCTACGTTTTACATGTCGCCAGGTAGGTTTTCATTATCCATGGCTTTTTCTTTTATCTGCGTTACCGGCCCTCGGTGCGACAGCCGTCCGCCCGTTTCCAACTCAGCCCCTGGACTCCAACTGACTTTTCTCTTTTTTCCTTCTTTCTAGAATGTCTGGACCACTCTTCAGGAAGGCCGTTTTACTACTGCGCCCCGAATGATGTTTGGAGCCTCGGAGTCATCCTGGTGAACCTCACCTGTGGACGGAACCCATGGAAGCAGGCATCCTATGAGGACTCCACGTACCGGGCTTATGCCAAGAGCCAGGACTTTCTGAAGACCATCCTGCCGGTGTCGGATGAACTGAACGACATCCTGGGGAGGATATTCACCCGGAACCCGGACCAGAGGATCACGCTCGCTGAGCTCCGCGCCCAGATCCTTGCCTGCGCCAGGTTTACCGAATCACCGGCGGCCCAGCCGCAGCCTGCTTCGCCAGGCCACACCAACTACGTTTGCGAGGAATCGCTCATGGACGCCGACGAGGAGTACGACTTCGACGACGCGCCGCTCTCGCCCGCGTCATCGGACGGCGAGTCGACGTGCTCGTCTGACGACGGATCGCTCGGCTCGAGCTGCTCCGACCTGTCGGACGACGACTCGGACGACGACCTCCTGGAGGACATGCCTGAGGCCAAGACGCCACCACCACAGGTTCACGGCCCCATGGGAGCGGAGCCGGCCATCTACAACCCGGAAGAGCAGCCGAGGATGGTACCATATCAACATCACCACCACCAGCAGCAATGCCCACCACAACCGGACTACTTCCACCACAACCCCTACCACATGGCTGCCGTCCCGGAACCCTCCATGCCGGCCCTCTCCCCTCTCTCGGTCCAGCCCATGTGCGCGCCGGCGCCACCGCCCAAGTTCCCGCTCCACCAGTATGTCTGGGACGTGCTGCGGTATGCCCAATCGCCACCACCGCAGGTCCTGCCGCAGCTGCACCACCCGGTGCCATTCCACCACCAGGTCCCGATGTTTGCTCACATGCAGGGCTGCTACTAAGGCCTGCGCGCTGCGCAGCCTCTTTTAACTACGTTTTTTCTTCATCATGATGCATGCCCATGCCGGGTGGATGGATCCTTGGATTTTGTCCGTCAGGAATGGAAGCCAAAACACACAAGCCAAAAAACAAACCATGTCGGTCGCTGGCCGTGATGGATGGATAACCTGGATGGATGGATGGATTGCCCTGCCTTTGGAAACATGCCAGGACTTTCTTTTCTGTCCGTCTTTTTTCTTCTTCTTTTTGAGCGCGATGCCATCACGCGCCGGGGACCGACCGACTGAACAACGTTTTAACCATAACAACAAAACAACAAAACCGTGGGATCTCTCCTCTCCGAGGGGGGGGGGGGCGGAATATTAATGGACCCAAGGATTTTTCTTTTTTCTTATTCTTGTCTTCATTTTTCTTTTCCGTCTCTGCTTCCGGCATTCTCGAGAGGACCCGACACTCCTGGAAAGGATCATCAATCCACGCCGGAACGGATGGGAGACCCTGGATTTTCTGACATTGTTCATATTCGACAAAAAAAAAACTCTTGGATATATCATTTACGTTTGTTTTTCCTTTTGTCAGGTTCGGTTCGGTTGGTTCTGGGTCGGAACGGGGGGCAGGACTACAAGCATTGTTTGGCGCCTGGGGATGGATGGACAGGAACTGGGGAGGTTTTGCCATGTCTTTATTTTTTTGGGGGGGGATACACAGGAGTTTTTGAGTTGAGGTTGTCTTCTGTTGTGGTTGTTTGTCTACTTTTTAATACCCTGTTGAAGATTTCTTTGGGTTATTATTCTCTCTACTCTTCTTCTTCCTCTCTTGTGGTTGGTTTTTTTCGTTTTTTTTTGGGAAGGAAAATGATGTGATGGGATATGATGAATCTGAACTGAACAATTGGTGTGGCTGCTACTGTGCAAGAGAGGGTTATCACGGCCCCGTGGGTTAAGAACCCTTTTGTTACATTTATTGGCACTTGGCTGCTTCTGCGAAGAGCGGTCAACGGGGAGGGGGATTGTTGGATAGATAGCGGGCAATAGAAAGAGACTTCACTGTAAAGTTGAGTTGAGTTGGGTCTGTGATGTGAGGGCTGTGAGGGCTGTGAGGGCTGTGGAGGTTGAGTGGATGGGTGACATGTGCAGCCTTCCCTCCCTCAGGAGCATGTTCCCCGCGAGTCCCCTCACAGGCGTCAATCTCTCAGGTCAATCAATCAACTCATCTCCCTACCCAAAACAGCTAGACCCTCTCTACTTCTTTCAGTTTACCCAGACCACCTTCCACCCACATCCCGCCCGAGACATCACTTCGCCAACTGTTTGGTGGTGTCACTGCTCTCCCGCTGATTGGCTGATTCCCGGCAGCGCCACGTCGCCTTACTTTTGCTGTCGTGCATGTGTCGCATGAATGAATTGGATGCAGCCTCACTTTAGCGTGACTTTTGGGGTGTTCACTCCTCCACTTGTTCAAGACGGGGCGGGGTGGGATGTGTCTCACTTCGGGGTGAGTTGCCTTGTTGAACTGCACGGACGGATGGGAAGTTAACGAACGGGTGATGATCACGGGCAGTTGAACTCAGAGTGAGTGATAAGTGGTGAGTGTGGCCCGTCATTAACAAAATTGGGTTCAATGCTCAAGAGTGAATCCGAATACTCCCCGACACCTACTGAAGCGCATTCTCAGGTTGATGAAGCTGCTTGCAGCCCTCGCCCGCAATAGGCAAGATGCATGCGGACTTTGCATCCGTGGAGTGTGTGATTGGTTCCAGGCAGATAAGGGTTGGGTGGGAGTGAGAGTGGGGCAGATGCAGGCTGCTCAGGCTGCTGCAGGCGAAACCAGAAAGAAGAGAATGTGAGGCTTTCGTGGATGGAGAGGTTTGATTGGTAAAAGTCAATGTGTGGCCGGCCGTTGTGCGGGACGGGGTGGGTGTGGGCGTGGGCATGGGCGTGTGCGGGACACAGCGTGTCGCTCACGTTGTTTTGATGGTTGATGCTTCTGCACTTTTCCTTGGCTGGTGCCGATCGCGTCCTTGTGCTTGTTGATGTTTGCGAGGGAGATCGCCAAGCATCAAAGGGTAATTGGCCCGTGCACCCAATATTCCATCGCCCAGCCCCCGCTTTCGGCTTGGCGCGTGCTTCCAAACCCCTCCTTCTTTCTTGTGGTGGTCTTTCTGGTTCCTGCTTTGCGTGCTTGCTTCTTCCACTTCCACGCTGCCTCAGCCCAACCTCGCCAATCTGTCATGCGATGTGCACGCAAGTCAGCTTGCTTTTTTAGCTGGCTCCATCTTTGGGCATGCAAACATGGGGACATTCCGGATTCGCGAGCATCTTTTGTGATTCCAGAAGGCTGACCAGGGTCCAATCACGCCTGGAAGTTCCCTCTGAGTTTCCCGTCCGTCAACGGTGAGGGCTCAGGTGTTTGCCTTAGTCCCGGCCCGTGTTCGATGCTTCGTCACCACACAGCCGAAGGCGGCAGCCCTCGGTTTCGTTTGTGCCTTTGTTCATCACCAATATTGAAGAGAAGTTTGCCGGCCCTGTGACCGCCAGTGGCGAGCGCCCGGGGAGCTGGGAGGCCACGGGACGGTTCCCTTCCCTTGGTGACGGTGAGAAAAGGCTGGCCTCGATCTCGTGCTGACCGCAGTTCATCGACCGCAAACAGGCTGATCCGATCCCAAATTTGCCAACCAGACTCCCCCATTGGCTCAGCCTTCATCGCAATGACGCATGTGCCTCTTTGATCTTCCTGCCGATCCTGCCTTCGGATCCAGGCGCTTCAGAGCACGAGTCCTCTTTCGGGAACATGCCGATTCACGGCGCACCTGAAGGCGCCCCTTTCGATGACAGATTTCTTTCTCTCCCCAGGCTGCCAATGAGCCTCCTGATCCTGACGGCGGCAGGGTGGTTCGCGCGGTGGGGCCGATGCCATGCGGTTCCAATGCTTGCATTAGCGCTCTTGGGCTGGCATCACCGCCGTCCCCTCGACTCACCCAACGGCCGTTCCGTGTCACCCCATCACCAACTCCCCCACCCATTGTTTTTTCCAGGTGCCCAAAGAGCCCGAATCTCAGTGGAGTGCCGGACGATTCAGGCCGCAGACCTGGTCCGCGCCGCATCGCCTCCCGGACCGTCTTCACGGATTGATTGGGTGGCACCCCTCAACTGAGAGAGGCACGCGGGTCTGGCGGTGAGGGAACAATGAAGCCACTCACAATATGCCTTGAGGGTTTGGGCTTCCGGTTGGTCACGGTAAAACGGCGGCTTGACTTCACACAATGCGAGTCTCCGGAGCGTTCCAACCTCCCGCATGGCGGTTGATCCAAGAACGAGTCGAGAACACGGCGGACGGCCTCGGAGGAGACGTCCGAATGGTGATTCAAGGATCAACATTGTCTCCCCATGTCGAGTCCGGAGAACAATGGGGCTCCTGTGCTACTCATGGCATCCCGGATCAACGGTTCTTGGTCTTCCCCATGCGTCTCGAAGACATCACAAGACACAGTCTACTTTGGCTCTTCGTCTTGTCGTCACTTCATCTGGACAGGGCAGACTGAAGTCGATAGACACCACCCGTCATACCACATTGAAAGGGAAGTCCGCGGAGTTGTGTCAACCTCCTGTAAATAGTCCCGGGATGAAACCAAGTGGCTGACTCCAGTCCGTGCGTCTGACTCGTTCGGGCCGGGACCAGGCCCCGGGGATGTCTGTGCGTTTCCGGAGAGTTGTCCGGGGTGGGGCCGCCCCGAGGCCGGGCCGGGACTCTGAGGCTTGCGGAGCCGGGGCACGGCGAATGGACGGATCTCATTACCCGGACGTGCCGGCCATTGATTGGGTTTGAGACCTTCAGTTGAATAATTCGTTCAACAGAAACAACGGTTTCGGGGAGCAAGTCGAAGATTATTGTGTTTCGGCGACATGGAGGAAGTCAGCCTCGAGGACAACCACTGTCCTCCATCCGGACTGATGAACACTAAAGCCTTCCTTCCACAACTGCGCAAAAGATACTAGAGACATCACCGTACTTGCAAATTCTTCCATCCGTCCTAGCGCTACCTACAACAGACTACATTCCAAGTACTCAGTTCGAAAACAGGTTGAAAACAGATCAGCCTTTTGACACTCCTTGACTGTCTTCTGTCGCCCGCGGATCCAAGTCATTCACCTCAAACTCTCAATCTAACTACCGCGCCCTGTCGCCGAAAACTGAGCTGGAGATGTTTTTGGTCTGCCGGGGAAGTTCGACGGAGGTAATCACTCAGTCTGGCTCCGGTTTTACTCCGTAAGGCGAGTTGATGCTCCTCAGCAGCAGCCTTTTGCCAAAAGGTCAAGGTAAACCAAGCTAAGTTACGTTAACTTAACAGTATTGTCAAGAGAAGTAAATAAGTGGGTTGTGTCAATCCATCTCAACCAAGCCTGCTGTGAATCCCAAGGAGGCATTCATAAGCACGAGCAAGACTTGGAACCACGAGGTAAAAGAAGAGCAAGGGAACTAACCTGAGCTACAAACAAAAAGAACGTCTCAACAACGAGTGATGAGGCGCAAAAGGTTTTGCTCGTCCACCACGGGTGAGCCCACTGTCACTCCATGTCTCCCTGCCCTTCCCCCAACCTCCGACTCACGTCCTGTTTCACTCTCTCTAACCCCCTTTCACCCTCCCTGAGCTTCAATGAGCTGCTTAAAGTTTGTCGTTGTAGTTCCAGGGTGCAGGACAGCCCCGCGCTCCTGTTTCTGCGTTGATGTAGAAGAATTCGACGGCTCAAACTTGATAACGATGGGGGGAGGAGGCATGGGGGGTTGCGAGTTGAGTGCGATGGATGCGGTGCCTACTGGAAGTTACCCTGGCTATGGAGGAGATCATTAACGGTTGTTGATAGCGTATTACCGTTCAGCACTCTTGAGTGAGGCTCCATAACGAGAGGGGAGTACCATAAGGGTTGCTCAATGAAGGGGATATCGACTGAACGCATCGGGAGAGTGACCTACCCGGTAGGGACCAAGATGCCTGCTCCGTCGTCGTTCAGCACGGCTTCTTCCTCACCCAGAAGCTGGAGATAAGGCGTTTGATGGCTGATTGCTAGCCAGAAGGGCAGTTTACCTTGTTCAGGGACGAAGATGGACTAGCCACCTCCGATACAAGCGCCCTGCTGCTTCTTGACGAGCTTTCCCAGTGGGAAAGGTGTATATTAAACCAATACCGTCGAGTGACAAGCTCAAGAACGATCTGCTCATGGTCCCAGAGATGTAGACGATGGGTTTCCTCAGGGGTGATGAGCAAAGTCCGTGGCATCCGGCCATCAATATGGTTCTAGAAGATTACTGAATAAATACATAACACTGTTATACGCGTCCCAAAATCTCGTCCCCATTGGGAATCTGGAGGCCGATTTCTCCTGGTCCAAAGACGAAGAATAGGGGGACGGCCATTTTGCCCAGATATTTGGAGCCTATGTGAGGATCTAGTGATACTCAGGATCAGCGGAAGTAGCGCATCCAAGCAGGGCAGGGCAAGCAGTTGAGTGCCATGATGCAAGAGGTCGCTGGAGCCGCAACATAGTCAAAGATTGTCTCCTTCCGGTCAGGAAAATTCTTCTTAAAGAAGGGTTTTTGGGCGCACTTGTATCAACCTGGTCCGGTGTCATCCTTCCGTGGTTGACACACTGCAATCGACGCTTGTCGAAGGTGATGCCAGAATGGGAGGAGTCGCTGAGGCATACGGCTCAAAAGTAATCCTAAAAATAGAGATGTATTAAGGCAAAAATTACGATGGTGTGGGTATCAGAAGACCGGGGAAGCCAACGAGACGCCCAAAATCTCATCTGGTTTCCAACGAGGAAAGAGATTCGGAGAGGACAGCTGGTTCCGTCTATGGACGCAATCTCCTGAAGCAGCATGTGTGGGTCACCTTCTCAAGACTAGGCAATCTTTCGGCGACCTTATTCGGCTTCACTTTGGCTGTCCAGCCGTGTCGAACAACGTGTTGGCGTTGGCCAGGTCCAAAGAATGGGCTCTGTTGGCAGACTTTGGCGCATGTAGTCTCCGATAATTACCCTTAAGGTTTGATCGTCAATTCCAAATCGTTTCATACATCTGAGTAGGGTGTACTCGAGTGGGCATGATGCCTGTGATGGGAACGACCAAAAATCATCTCGAGCGACAGAAAAAGAGGAGAAATCAGAAAAGGGAGACGGAGGGCACAAAGAGATTGTAAGTCCAACGCCACTGGGTGATAGAGCCTCAAATGTGTCGCAAGTGTTGGCAATGTCGATGGTCGATCTCAGGTCAAGAGGATGAGGTGAAGTTGCCGAAGCAGTCGTGGAAGGTGGTGATGCAAAGCTTGGTGTTTTGGGCAGGCAGTCGCGAGTTAAGAACCTTGATGGTCACGGAGCATCCAACTGCCGATGGCCGCCATCTGCTGACAGCTGCCAGCGACTGCCTCAAACATGTGCCTCGGCCAAGACCTAAAAGTGGACTCCATCAGATGTCAGATGCTTGTGAAAGCGCGAATGATGAATCCCAACAAAAATCACTGATTGCGCGGACGGCATGGGTCGCGGTGACGTGGAGAAGGCGCGTCTAGCAGGATAAAACCGGACGAGGAGTGACGACGGCAGCAGGATTTTGATCGTTCCCTCAGATTATATGCCCGTGGTCCCGCTCTCTCAGCGCTCTCTCGAACTACACACCACCCAAGATCCAGAGACACCGAACAATTGCTGATCTCTCCCACCAAAGAAAACCACCGGAGCCCACCCCGCTCTCCAGAATCCACCATGCCGAGGAACGGCACCGCCTCCGCCCACTCGCCGGCCCCGTCCGGCCTCCGGGAGCGGCAGCAGCAGCAACTCCAGGACGCCAAACCCCAAGACACCCACCCCTCCACCACCTCCACCCTCCTCTTCACCGCCCGCGCCGCCGAAACCACCCTCGAGCACACCCTCTCCCGGCTCATCCACTGGGACGACCTCGCCCCCTGGCGACGCGACAACCCGTCCATCCACAGCGGCTACCGCCCCGAATCCAACTCCTTCCTCCTCTCCCTCCAGTCCCTCTTCTACCTACACAACGAGTCGGTCAACATCTGGACGCACCTCCTCGGCGCCATCTTCTTTCTCGGCGCCGGTGGCTGGCTGCACGCGCTGATCGCGCCGCGGTATGAGTCGGCCACGCCGGCGGATGTGTTGGTGTTTGGGTGTTTTTTTGGGGGCGCGTTTGGGTGTCTGGGGATGAGCGCGACTTTCCATGCGACGAGTAACCATAGTGAGAGGGTGGCCGGGTGGGGGAATAAGTTGGATTATACGGGGATTGTTTGCTTGATTGTGGGGAGTTATGTGCCGGCGTTGTGGTATGGGTTTTACTGTCATGAGGTGTGGTTGACGGGGTATTTGGGGGCGGTGAGTACTTCCCGGCGGATGGTTGATGATAAGGGGAGTGCTGACCGAGTCGGGGTAGATTGTGCTGTTGGGCGTGGGCTGCATCATCGTGTCGTGGTTTGACCACTTCCGCACGCCGGCGTGGAGGCCGTACAGGACGTTGATGTTTGTCGGGCTGGGGCTGTCGGGCGTGGTGCCCATCTTGCATGCCCTGACGTTTTCTACCTATCGGGAGCTGGACGAGAGGATGGGCCTGAGCTGGGTGATTCTCCAGGGCGGGCTGTATATCTTTGGCGCGTTCCTGTATGCGGTGAGTATCTTCTTCCCTCCTGGCCCTTCCTCCCCAAAGGAGTATGTTGCTGACAGACGTAGGTCCGCTTCCCGGAGCGCAAGTATCCCGGCACCTTCGACATCTGGGGCAGCTCGCACCAGATCTTCCACGTTTTTGTCTTGCTTGCGGCGGGAGCGCATTTGGTTGGCATGGCCAAGGCGTTTGACTTCCACCACAGCGTCCTTGGGGCAGTGTGTTAGACGGCTTATGACGGGACATAGATGGATAGAAAGTATAGATGTAATGCGGATTGTCTGGGCCAAGTGGGAGACATTTCCCCATGCTGTTCTCAAGCTAAAAAGCCCGGACTTACCCCTGACTCCAGCTCCAGTGGTTCAGTTGTTCCAATCGCAACACCGCAGCCATGCTCTCGGAGACCCAGGGGCTACTCCACCCCAAAATCCATCACCCTCAGCAGCCCCGAGGCCATGGCACACGCCGCCCAGGTGCTACATTGCAGATTCGGGTTCCACTCGATAGTCGTCACCCTCGTCAGCGGCTCATGGATCACCACCCTCGAAGCCAACCTCTCATCCAGCTCCGCCTCGCGATCTTTCATCTCCTCATCCTCTTCCTCCCCTTCCCCACCACCCTTCTTCACCTTCTTTTTCTTCCCCCCCGCCTTCCTCCTTTCCGCCCTCTTCTTCCGATCCATCTCCTTCCTCTTCTCCGTCCTCGGGTCATCATTCTCCTCCGGCACAAACCCCTGCAGCACCCTCGCCGCACCCCTCACCCCCACTTCCACCCCACCAGGAACGGGCTTATACTCATGCTCCAAAACCTTCAACTTCCTCAACGGCTCGCCCTTCTGCTTAAACAGCTTCTGCAGCGCATTACACGCAAACACGCTCCCATCCGCGCACCCCACCAGCAAACACGCGTGCGTCGCGCCCGCGGAAACGCACGTCAGCGTGTTCGGCCCCGTGGTGATGCTCCTTGCCTGGCAGAAAAACCGATGATGCAAAAAGGCGACGGTGGTGTTGGGTGTCGACGAGGGGTACAGAGCCATGAAGCCCTGCATCGGCTCGCTCCAGCAGAGGAGGTTGGGCTGGAAGCTGATGGCGGGCACGGGGAAGTAGGTTAGTTCGGAGGAGGGCGGGGAGGAGAGGTCGGTGAGGGTGGCGCAGCCGCCGACCGGGGTGGAGGCGATGAGGTAGGGGTGGGAGGGGTAGGCGGAGCGGATGTCGAGGATGTGCGTTGTGTGGACGGAGGTGCGCAGGAGGAGACGAAGTGGGTGGATGGACCAGAGGGTGAGGGAGCCGTCGGAGTGGCCGAGGCAGAGCCGGTTGGTGTTGACCCAGGTGAGGGCGGTGACGGTGACGTTGTAGTCGTCGTTGAGGGAGAGGGTGGCCGCAGGGGATTCGAGCCAGTCTATTGAGGGGGGGGTTAGCGGGGGTGGTGGGGGATGGGGGGAGGGGGGATATACCGTAGGTGGGAACGTCTACATCGTCGACGACTCTAGCGTCGATGACGCGGGCTTTCCCATCGCCGCAGAGCAGGGCAAGCAGCCCGTAGGAGCCTGACGAGTCCAGCGGGACGGGACAGAACTGCATCCGCTTCGGCCGGCCCCAGTTGAAGCACTTGGTGCCGAGCAGCCTGGGCGGTTGCGTTGATGGGGAGGCCAGCCGTCCGGGACACTTCTCGGGAACAAACTCCCAGAGCTGGATGCACCCGTTCGTGTCTGGTTCGGGTTCTGGTTTTGGCATCCCGGGGCCGTGTGTTCTTTGGTCGGAGAAGGGTATGGTGGCAATGGCAAGCACCTGTATGTCTTCCCTGACCAAGGGAGCCCATGATATGGCGAGGGTGATGCCTCCGACATCGAGCATCCACCCGCTCGGTGTCTTGTCGGCTGCATCAGGGTCGTCAATCGGGAGCCCTGATGGTGATAGTAAGAGACTCTCCCCTTGACGGAGCCTGAACTCCTTCTGCGCGTCCCAGGGCCCAATGAGCGTCGTGATGTCGCCCTCGGCCTGGGGGATGAAGCGCCGGCCCTCCTCAGGTGGGAGCGCATGGGACCGCTGGACTTCGGGACCGTTGATCTGAAAGTCGTCATACCAGAGATGAGCTCTTTTCTCTTGATGCTTCTCAAACCCGCGGGGCAGCCATGGACTGGGTGTGATGCCCTGCTCGTTCGCGGGCAGCAATCGTGGGGGCAGCACGGGAAAGTCGCTCCAGCGGATCTCTAGGTCCCAGATGATCTTGACACGGTCATATTCCGGGCCGTACATGGTGTCGCGGAGGGCGCTATAGCGGGCATATCGCCTCAGTGGCCCGGCATACACGCGCGTGACGATGCGCGTCTCGAGCGGATAGTGGGGGATGTCGTGGAAGTTCTTGCGGCTCGCGATCATGCCGGCGTTGGCGTTGCGCTGTCTCCTGGGCTGGGCGGGCTGGTCTTTGGTTTCGCCGGGTGGTTCGTTTTCTGGCGCTGCCTCTTCATCACTCGTGGGCTCGCCCATGTCCTCATCGTCGTCTTCGTCCGGGGCTTGTCCCCCATCAGACTGCGGCGCCTCGAAGTCGTCATCGTTAGATCGGTCCTCTGGGACGACGATGGGCTCGTCGTCGTCGTCAAAGACGAGAGGTTCCTCGACGTATTTCTTTCTGACGCCGCGGGTGGTCCGGAGGCGCATTGTTGAAGTTTGAAGGAGGGGAAAATCAGGGTTGTGAGCGTGATGAGAGTTGGAGATGGCCCCACTGCCGATGTTCAACCTGCAAGCCGAACTTTGGTTTGGAGGTTCGGGAACGGCGTGGTCGGCGCGCAAAGTCTGAGGTCAGCTTGTAAAATCCAAATAAAGACCCTCAATATTTGTAATACATCTGTAACCTGCTATCCTATCGCTTTATCATGGTGGTGAAATGGAGGTAAGTTGTAGATGTGAATAAAGTTGAGAAATTCAAGTGAACTAAGTCATTGAAAGATGAAGCAGTGGGGCATGTGAGAGAGCGCTGGGAAAGTCCGGGGTTAGGGTTGGAAAAGTTCGAGGGTTAGGGTTTGGCCGATTACTGTGGATCTTGGCCATTGTTTTGTTTTGTTTGAGAGCCCCTGAATCCGTCAGGGGCTTGCAACATCATGTTCCTTGTTGCTTCAACCGACACGAGACAACACAGGACTATCTTTTAATGAAACAAAAGGTTTTCAAGGTCCATCTTTGCTTAACTGTTGGCCCAAGTTTCTTTGACTCAACGGGTCTCCAACTCTCCATGCTCTCGGCTCTTCCCCCCTTGAGTCTGAAATTGATCTTGATTCGTATGTCTAATGACTGAAGTGAGAGTCCCAGGCTGTGGTTTTTGTCAATGCTATCTCAATTTTATGTTCTTTGAGCAGCTAAAGTTGTCTCGAATCAAGGCAGGTCGAGGTGACTACCTCTGCTGCTCTGCAGCCGGGGCAGCAACCCTGGTCAGTTTTCCCCCCACGTAGGAAAGGGGGGTTACGGTTGGTTCACTGGTTGCCACGCGTGGGGGTTCCGGGCGCTAATAATTCCAGGAAGTGATGTCGTCGGCTCCTCACTCCAACATTCTGATTCTCTCTGGTTTCATCACCATCGCCAGTTTCGTCTCCTTACGTCCATGTCGCTCAACATGGCGCGTATCAAGGTCGACCGTGCAACTTTCTGAGCTAGAAATAGAGATCCATTTGTAATGCTCACTCGAATGCATGTCCCACTTGATCAGCCCCTCCCACAGAAAGAAGAGCCCGGAGAGAAGTGGAGGGATTTTGTTGGCATCCTCAAAAGCGCTCGCGGTTGCCGGTTTGTTGCCTGCAGCCGGATTGCCGAGAACCCAGAAACGATTCTCTTCGTCATTGGTACACTCCCGAGTCTCTTTCCTTTCCGACATTCTTTTTGCCCATCATCACCCCTAGTCACCTCGAATGTCTTTGCTGCTAACAAGTCCCTCAGTGTGGTAGGACTAAGAGTGCCTCGACCAATTTCGAGCATACCCGGACTACGCCGTCTTTCTCATCTCCCTCGGCATGCTGGATCTCCTCGAGCTTCAGACAACAAGTACATTTTTGCCATCCAAACTGATTCAGATTGTCAAGTTCCTGTCTACTAACGCCTCCTCCCACTTGTATTTGCAAGGCTGGCGCTCTTTCTTTACTGTCGCACTGGCACACCCTGTCATAGATGCGCAGCGTTCGATGTTTCTTAGGTTACAAGAACCCCGTTGGCCCAGGCCTAAGGATGGCGATACTGAAATGATGGTAAGGTTGATGGGAATGCCCAGTGCTACACGATTTCCGGGTGTAGAGCGTGGTTGGGCGCAGGAGCCGCGAGAGCTAGGGAAGGGCGTGGGGGACGGAGCCGGGGACGCAGTAGTACAGGATGACGTTTTCTACAGGCTGTGGTTGAGCAGAGAGGCAGAAGAAGAGGCGAACAGACCGAGGCATTGGATAATGAGGAGCTGGGACGATGAGCTGCGTGAGATTGGGGCCGTCGAGGTCAAGGAGGAACATGTAGATCTGGTCATGCTCTTTCTCAACCTTTCCAACCCGTCTTGACTTTAAGAACCCCTATTTATATTAGAGGTTGCAACATTTCGTGTTGTCCCAGGGGAAGCGTCAAATCCTACCTTTCTTGTTGGTCTCGGGTGTCGATTGTAGTTACTAGTAGAGGCGCTGGTTGTCTACTTTCGCCAACGATGCAAACAACATCCAATGCTTAGGGAAGAAGAGGACGAAATTTGCCACTGCAAACCAGGCAATATTTTTTCATCTACAAGATATGATGGCTATTGCCATGACTCTGCCTCGGTTGCTTTCCTGACCGGTTCCGCCCCTTTCCTGACTGACCGTGACACGCCCTTCAACTCAGAAATCCAGATCAAGCGATCTTCACTGCCTTAAGACTGCTGAAGTCCCAAAACTCTTTGCCAAGGTTAATACATTACCAAGGCAAAAAGCGCATAGGACTCCGGATTGACTTGCAACTTGGCCGATTTCCGGTCTGGATTCGTAGTACATTCTGTGAGTCCGTCTATCAATGCAAGTAGTTGTCAGCCAGAGTGACCTAAAAGTCACTGAGGATTGAGTCGTCTTGGAGATCAAGGTAGCAAAAACCAGGAAAATACAGAAAAAGAAGAGAGGCAAATACCGACATATCTCTGATTTTGCAGTGAGCACTGACATACTTTTCCCATAAGCCACGTGAAAACATGCGTGGAGGAAATTGAGGCTTTTGGGCAGCCTGTCCTTGAGATAGACACCTTCATCTATGTTCAGATTCTCAAGGTTATCGATAGTATTTGGCGCAGAAAACGCCTGTGGGCAAAGCGTTATGGTTTGGCTTTTACTATTGTCGCTCGTAAAGTCAAATTGGATTGGGGCGGTAATGCCGGGGTTTGTCTGAGAGCATGTGCAAGGCAAGTCACACGTTTTGCGTTCTCCGAATTGGTATCTCTTTAACTATGATTGAACAAAACAATAGCAACATTGTCAGACATACAAATCTAAGCAACAGCCTTAAATGGAGCAGGATATAAAGTGCTTACCTGCTTCCAGAAGGCTCTCATGTTTTACTTGGCAAGCTGCGGTTTGTAATCATCAACGCAGTTGATGGCAATTTTCTTCTTTGGTTCTCCAGTCGTCCACATGGGTCCCCCTGTTGAGTTTTTTTGCTTGCGAGTTGGCCACTTTGAACTCCGAGTAGTTGGCGTTGCAGAAGATATGTGGCGGGTACTTTGGCTGGACGAGTTCGTTGTTGTTGAGAAAATTGATTACGTTATAAAATTGAATTGAAATTGTCTAGGATGAAAGGAAACCTATCTTGTCTTAGCTAGCTGCTAATCTGAGAGTTTTGGTCATGATAGAGAGCAACATGTATATTAGGAAAAGTGGAAGATGCAGGGGCCAGAATGAACGGGTGGGTAGAGTACTAAGTAGGGGTGTAGAAATTAGCTGGTTGGGAATGATGTGAGACAAGAGCAGTACTGCAAAGAGCCAATAACCACGTCAAGACTCTGCATACCTACCTACGAACAGAAGGTGCCTCCTTGAGGAAGCGGAGTCGGAGGAAACTCAATGTGCTGTTGTGTTGAATGACCCCTGCCCATGCTTCTTCTGCCTTTGCACACCAATTTTTCCTTGGAGATTCATCTGGACGGTCATCATCTACCGTGCCGCCTTGTAAACAGTTGATATCTCTGTCAAAGCCATCTAACGCCGTTTTCTCTCTCGTTCCTCCTCAATCACCTCATCCCTCCTGATATATGCCTCAGTAACCTCAGGAAAACCTATCTCTCCAAGGTTCTGCTCAACTCCCGTGGTGTACTTGCGATCGCGCTGTATGCCGGCGCTGGTGACACGCTCCACGCTCAAGGCCCCGCAGATAGCAAACTTGGTTCGTACCCATTCCAGAGAAACGTACCCGGCCAGCTCCCAGTCGAGGACGACAATCCGGTCTCCGTCGACGATGATATTCGTTGGCCCCAGGTCGTTGTGAGACAGGACAAACCCCGAGCAGTCCATTCCCAGCTCTTTGCAGTGCTGTTGCAGGACTTCGACTGTCTGGCTACCCGGTTTCTGGAGCGGGTCGAGCCAGTTGTAGTCGACTCCGGTTAGAACAGGAGACCGGAAGTTGCTGATTTTGACGCAGATCTCCGAGACGCGGGTAATTACATGCTCCTTCTCGTCTTCGGGCATCTCTCACCACGCCTCGTTGAGCCGCTTGCCGGGTATGAAGGGCTCAATTAAGTCGGTCTAGCCAGCCTCTTCGGTGTAGAAGAGGACGGTGGGAATTGGAAGCTGAGTTGCTGTTGGGTGAGGAATGCCAGATTTTCGGGTTCTCGTCGAGTGTTATTGTTGGCAACCCTGATCCTGATAATGAGTGCGTCACCAAAGCTGAACACGGCTGACACGTCGCCAGCGTCGTGAATCTGGCGGGCGTGGCCATCGGGGGCGAGCGGGCCGACATTGGGTGGGGGGGCCGGCGCCGTAGAGAGGGTGTAGTATGAACCGTCGCTCTTATTCTCCCACAGGAAGTCCTCACTGCGCGGTCCTTGGATGTGACGGAGGACGTGGTTGCTTCCGACGAGCCATGTGGACTTGTCGATTTGCTTGATCGAGTCTCGTACGTGAACGGGATGGTTCATGTCGGGCTGATTGAGGACGACCATCATACTAGGAAGTACGAACTAGGACCTTTTGTTTGTTGGTTGAGCAGCGTGTCGAAACTGAGGGAAACAAAACTTGAGTTGATCTGATTGGTCCAGACATGTTTGTGTCCTCTCCTGAAGTCTTTGTGTCACCAACACGGAGTAGTAAGGTATGAAGGCGGTAACAACTCTTAAAGAAGCCTCGGATTCTGTATTTTGTGTTACCGTCGTGGGATAGTAATTAGTGGCTTGTTACCTCTTATTATGCCTCGGGTTAGCTCCCTTCGGTTCACCTAACTTCGGTCGCGAAAGAGACCCAAGAGAGCAGAGAGGTTGTAATATGTGGAGAATGGAGGTGAAGCTCGGCTTATCTCTAGGCCGAGAAGACCAGCAGAGGACGCAAATTGCCTTAACCAGGTAATTTCCGCGTTAGGCAGCAACCTCAAATCAACTTCCAGCCGTTGTCAAACCATCGGCAGACACAGCAATCGTGGTGTCGCATCGATTCTCGCCACTTGTAAACAGAGACCATGGAAAATCTTCCGGTCGAAATCATCACCAGTATCCTCTCTGGCCTTCCCAAGAGACTCCCCGCTGAGTCAAATGATGCAACGAAGACAACACCAGCGACCCGTATTGCAAGGCGTGAGTCCGGGCCACTGGTGCGGCCTCCCCTCGCCTCTGTCTGTCGCAAATGGCAGCACATCGTCGAGCCGCCGGTCTTCCGCTCAATCCGCCTCAACAGCACCGACTTGGCCGAGTTTGCCGCTGTCTTCTCAGAGCCTCGCCGCCGCCGCCTCTTAGTCAATTTCAGATTCGACGTCGTGCTTCCCACGTACAGCGGCGCAGACTGTGCTCTGTACGAAACAGACAATGACAGGGAGACTCACGACAGGACTGTGTCCGAGGCAGTCGCAGCCTTGTTCAACCTTCTCTCCAGCTGGGGTTCTGATCCGGCCGGCGCCATCCGGCTGTCCATCGACGCGCACTCGCCCATGGACCTGACGCGCCGGGGCGCGAAGGAGCGCAAAGGGAGATCTGACGCGGCCGCCGCAAGCCCCATGCACCCGGATCTCCTTGGAGAGAGGTACAGAGACTCGTACATCCGGGCTGCGGACACCGAAAAGCTCCCTGTCCTGCCCTGCGTGCAGGGCATCTACCTGTACGACCGCCCGCGCAGGTTCCACCCCAGCAGCATCGTGGAGCTTGCATCCAAAGCCCCTTGTCCGGCGCGGCTGAGATGGAGATGGGTTATGACGGGGCTTTTGTTCCCGCTGCAGCGGAGTCTGCGCAACGCCTTTGCCGAATCTCTCGAGACGTTCCAGCCCGCGCCGGCGACGCGCGATCTCGATCTCGCCATTGAGAATGACTTTGAGCGTGACCGTTCCCGAAGCTTGCCCAACCTGGTGGCTCCGCATGAATACGACCCCGTGTGCGCGGCTCTCCACCGCTTGATCAATCGCAGCAGCGTCGACAGGGTCAATTACGCCGGCCGGGTTGATGGGTCGCTCTTCTGGCCTTATCCAGAGGGCGGAGGACCTCAGGGGCCGCTTTGGTCCTCGGTGAGGAGGTTGATGGTGATGTTTGACCAGGACAGTCCATGCGGGCTGTGGTATTTTCAGGACCCCGACGCAGACATGGAAGACGAGGAACATCTCCCCATTGTGCCAAACGACCAGGCGATACTCCCCTTGTTGGAGGCCTTTGCCCGCGCCATTGCGCTGATGCCGGCGTTGGAAGAGGCTTGCCTGACCTCGTGGGTTGATGATGGGGAGTTCTTCGTGGTGTATGCCTCGCCGAAGAATAGGACCACAGGCTGGGAGAAGTACATAGAGGGAGACGCTGCGCCGGCTCCAAGGGTCTTCTTCCACTGTGAAGATTGGAGACCCTCCGACAAGGTCCTTGATTTGTTTCAAAAGATTGGGAGGGAGGCACACCAGCAGGATGTCGTTTTCACATTCCTACCGAATCTACATTCAAGCGGATATAGTTAAGGGGTTTTTCTCGCAGCAGCATTTGTTAGAATATCATCTCCTCCAGAGATCCATCTTTACCTGCCTTCTTAAAGCAACCACCAAAACACACACACACAAAACAAAAGCAGACACACACCCTCCTCGCCAACCTCTTCTTCCACATCTCCCATCCGACGCCCACAGCCATCTACACAGCGCACAAAACCACCTCCCCCTCACTTCACATCCACCTCCCCCACAGCAATCTCCTCACTCGCCTCAAACTGTCTCCCCCCCTCCATCCTACTCCCATCGGCCCTCACCCCCTCCACCACTACCCTCTTCCCCCACGCAATCGCCACCGTATGCGGCGCAACCGTAATCGTCTTCTCCACCTTCCGCTCCTCCATCTCCTCCACCGCGCTACTCTGCGAGAAACTAAACTGGTAATTCAAACTCACCGACCACTTGGCCAATCCATACCCCGCCTCGCTCGTCACCGTCACGCCCGCGGAGTGGGCTGTGGTCGACGACTGGCTGCGGCGCACGCCGGTGGTGAGGGTGTGGGTCTGCGTGTAGGGCGTTGACTGGTAGTTTGGGAACTTGGAGAGGACGATCCATGCGACGGACTTTGTGATTGTGCAGAAGGGGGAGGTGGTGGGGAGGGCGGTGAGGCTGGCGCGGTCGGAGGGGTCGAAGAAGGAGGTGAAGGGGAGGCTAACGGTGGAGTGCGTGGTGGTGGAGAAGGTGTCGCCAATGTCCGGGAGGGTGTCCTTGGTGAGGGAGGGCGGGGAGGGGGAGAAGGGTTTGGGGGGCTTGGGGATGAAGAGGGCGGGGACTTTGGCGAGGGACGGGTCGGGTTGGGAGTAGTTGTGGGCGCAGCGGAAGGTGCCGGCGAGGACGGGGATGTATTCCGAGGCGGAGTTGCGGGCGTTCGGAATGATGTCCCAGAAGGAGGCGTCGGCTTTGGCGCCGGAGCCTTTGTCGTCCCAGATGGGACCGGTTTTGTAGACGCTGTCGGCAACGAGGTCGGCGCGGAGGCACCAGACTTGGTCGAGGCCGGGCTTGTTGTAGCCGGCGTTGGCAACATCGCCGAGAGTGATGTAGCCAGGGGGTGCCACGGGACGCCAGAAGGAGCCATCCGCTTTGGAGCCGCTGCCTTGGTCGGTCCACAGCGGCTGGTAGTCGGTGGGAGCTTGGACAGCAGGACCTTTGCCGGCAGGACGCTTGGACGGGTTGTCGCCAACGAGGAGGACGGCCCACTGGTTGGGGAGATCGCCGTGGTGGCCCACAACAACACTGCCCATGGCCCTCATGCTTCCTTGAGGCTTCGGGTGCCAGAAGGCGCCGTCGCGGTCAGCACCGCTGCCACGGTCGTTCCCTGCCAACAGTGTTAGTGTTAGCGTATATAGGGGAGCCTGAAGCTGCCGAGACAGCAGAAAGAGGTGAGAATGTGCTTACAGCGCCAGTCAAAGGCAGAGGTCATGGTGACAAGGAGGTCGCCGTAGTCTTGGGTCTTGTTGGCCATGTTGGCGGTAGTTGGTTGAGTAGTTGATGGAGTAGTGAATAGAAGAGTCTCAGAGAGAGTGAGTTGTTGAATATTGTGTCTAGAAGCTGATGTTCACTTTGACTTGCCTGGAGAGCATCAGTCAAAGATGGGAAACCCCAGCGCTCTTTATGCCTTTCTAAACTGACGAGGTTCGTTGGCTCCCTCCTCAACCTCAACCCGATTGTTCCACCAGTAATTCCACATCGTGGAGCTTTCTGCATGTTTGCTTGGTGTTGATCATTGCGATGGCTGCCTCAGTCCGCTCGGTGGCTTGCTCGGACGAGCTGAAGCTATTCACAGAATGTAGCTGCTTCCAATCGGCAGAGCATGTTGACGTCGACGGCAGTAGAATACAAAAGCCTTTCCCCAAAGCAGAAGCGTGCGCCACAACTCCGAGGAGCTGCATCTTCTGGTGCAACTTGGCCCTCAGCCTTACTATGTGGAGAGGAATGTGCTTCACTCTTCTGCTGTCATCACGAAAAAGAGGCTGAGACATTGTGGCGACCGGTATATGGGAAACTCACTTGTCATATGATGGAAGAAATCTTGCACTTTGATTTCTCGAATTATGTTCTCTCTGACATGCAGCCATTTGTCCTCCACGGCTTCTCGGCGCCCACGAAAACCATCCTTTATGCAGGCAATTCTCTGATTCCGCCATAGGCCTGGTTTGGGTGTTGGCCTGCACCCGGCATTGGCTGCCCCTGGTTGTGCTCCCAATGACCTTGATAATTCGGCACCTGTCCCTCCCCCACAGGCGACAGAGGCACACCGGCTCCCCAGGCTTGATTTGGACTCCACCAGCTCGGCGTCGACATGGCCGAAACAGGGGGCCCGTACCCCGACCCCGTTGGCGACACATCGCCCTGCAGCTCTGGGCGGACTACCCGCGGTCCCATGGGCAGCTCAGAAACACCAGCCGTCTGATGAGCCACGGGGCTGGGCATTTCTACCGGACTCGGGAACTTGTCACTGTGCGTTGCCATGGTAGACTGCCCTGGAGACCCCGGTGGCCCTGCTAGGGCTGCCTCTGGACTGAATGGGCTTTCTTCGTCGTTCCGGCGCCGGCGAAAGACCATCCAGAAGGCCGAGAGCGCCCCAAAGAGGAGCATGGCGCCGACCGCAGCACCAATCCCAATTCCAGCCTTCACCCCATCGCTCATGCCCTCGTTTTGGGAAGGAGGATTTATGACGGGAGTCGCTGAAGATGTCGGTGTGGATGAGGTGAAGCTTGGACCGGAGGTCGAGAATGACATGCTGATCGTGGAAGACGAGATGGTCGTCTGACTCGCCTCAGTCGTTCTGGGTGTCGGTTCGCCGGTTGGAAGATGTCCCTCTTGCCACTCGATGGTGCCTCCTAACCTGGATGGCAGACTCGCGACTGCAGTGATCTGTGGCGGGGCCGAAAAGGCCACGGTCATCTCGTCATTGGGAGGGCATGTGCACTCGTCGCCCTTGGTGATAGCTGTCGGCTTGTCTGCTTCTTCGCAGGCGACCCTGTTGAAGATGTCAGTACCACCTCGGCGGTAAACAATGGTTGTGACACACACCATCGGTTCGGCTTGCAGTAGATCAGGCCGGCCCAAGGGTAGTCTTTCCACGCCTTCTTGTCTGGACAGGCCGGATTGTTGTAGTCGTTGTTGGTACATCCGGCGAGGTAGGTGGTCCCGTGCTTGCCGTTGAAGCAAGCATTCTCGCCGAGGCAGAAATCACCGGCCTGGCAGCAGTGGTAGTCGCCATAGTCCGAGTTGCCGCAGGGAATAAAGTTGCGACCCGCTTCTTCCCCGGGTGACGAGAAGCAAGTGCCGTTGCTGATAGACCGAGGGTCGGCCATTTCTGGATCTGCGACAACCGTCCGCCGCAAATCGAGTCTTTGAGGTTGAGGTTTTTCTGGGGAAGAACAAACGGATTGTGGGAGATCTCAGATCGGTTGGTCAAAGTGGACTCTCCAGGCAGAATTTGCAAACAGTGGTCGAGGAAGGAACGGCTCAGGAAGGAAGGCGGCAGGTGTAAAAGGAGTCGGAAAAGACCAGGCATCCCAGGTTCCTTCCCTGTGTTTCTTTTTGTGTATGCTACGGAGTACTGTGCGACACCCAACCCACTTCAACCACGTTCTCGCCTCTCGCTTCCACCGGCCATGGAATGGAATTTGAAAATATTTGAACATCTTCGAATGAGGCTTGTTCCTTGGAGATGTTCTGGAAGACCGAACCCTGCCAGTTGCCCCAGACCGCGTCTGATGGCGCCCTTGGAATGTTTCTATGCCAAAGGTAATTTCCCACCTCATGCCCACTGAGGATAGCAATCTCCTGACCATGTAGCATATCGCAAGAAATTTGAGAATCTCCCCTTCTCCGTTTGTTCAGGTTTCCTTTGTCGCCAGGGAGGCTGACTGGCGGACAAACTGACAGCCACCGAGAAATTGCTTAATCAGGGGGTTTTTGGCATGTTGAGTCGCCGAATTCAGGTTTCAACAACTCCATTCTGCTCTGATGGGCTTGGAAGAACACCTATTGTTTGACCTCCCAATTTGCTTCTCCAAGTTCCTCAACTTGCCTTCTTGATGTTCAAGTTAGCGTTAAGTCCCCAGCCGATTAAAGATTGTAATGAATAGGCAGAGAGGGATGTCAATATTGGTATCAACAGCCGATGTCGTTTCGGGCTTCAAACAGCACATGCCATGGAGAGACATGGCGTGCTTCTTACCCCTCTATACGTTGCTTGGTGACTGTCACACATGCTGCCTTGAATCGGGGGGACACAAGCAGCACCTCGCGATACGTGATGACGCGATCCACTCCGCGTCTAACATCACCACCCTCAAACACCGGAGTCAACCGACGAAGATACTTGATTTCAAATCCCCAATACTCACAAGCCAATTGCCTTTCCTATAGGTGCCGATTGCCTGCCGCCATCCCGAGTCCAGTGTCAACACTCCCACACCAGAACCCCCACATCGCGTATATTGCCCAGATCAGCAGAGGGGTCCTGCGAGTTGCATCCTGAGGGTATTCATGATTGGGAGGGAGCAACCTCACGCAATCCTATCCATGTTTCTTATCATCTTCAAGCCCTGACCCCGCGATGTCGGGAGAAGGGGTATACCGATACCGACGAAATGCCTTGAGGTATAAGAATGGACTGACAGTCTCCGAACGTCCACTCATTCTCTCAACCAGAGCAGCCCGAGAACTTCACAAAGTCTAACACCAACCTTGAAAATGGCCCCCTCCGCAGTCCAAGTCGAGACCGTCACGGCCCCCGACCTGTCAACCCTCAAGCTCCAAGCCTCGGACAACGGCCCCTACAAGGAGCCCTCCACAGCCAAGTTCGACGCAGATGGCGAAGCCGGCCTGAAGGGCCACAAGGCCGCCAAGGTGTGCAACACAACACAACCCCCCTCCCACCTCAGAAATCAAACCCTGACATAGCCCCTAGTACCCCCACTACCTCCCAACCTGGGACCGCACCCAGAAATACCCAGCGCTCGAGCCCTTCGAGCACTACGAGCACGGCAAGGACGCCGACCGGTCCTACGCCAACCTGCTGCCCGAGGGCGTCGTCTCCGTGACGAACCTCACGCCGACGATTGGCACCGAGGTCAGGGGCATCCAGCTCAGCACGCTCAGCAACGCCGGAAAGGACGAGCTGGCGCGGTTCGTGGCCGAGCGCAAGGTGGTGGCCTTCCGCGGCCAGGACTTTGCGGATCTGAGCATTGAGAAGGCGCTGGAGTATGGGGCGTATTTCGGCCGGTATGCCTCTCACCCTACCCACTCCATGGCACTGGAACTGACCAAACCCCACCCCCCCCAAAGCCACCACATCCACCCCACCTCCGGCTCCCCCGCCAACTTCCCCGAGATCCACCTCGTCCACCGCGGCGCCGGCGACAACGCCGTCGACCAATACTTCGCGAACCGCACGTCCTCCGTCGCCTGGCACTCGGACGTGTCCTACGAGGAACAACCCCCCGGAACCACCTTCCTCTACGTGTTCGACAAGCCTGCCACAGGCGGCGACACCCTCTTCGTCGACGCCGTCGAGGCCTACAACCGCCTCAGCCCGGCGTTCCGGGAGCGGCTTCACGGCCTGAAGGCGACGCACTCGGCTGTCGAGCAGGCGGAGTATAGCGTGGCGAGGGGCGGGATTAAGCGCCGCGAGCCGGTGGTCAATGAGCATCCTGTTGTGAGAACGCATCCGGCTACGGGGGAGAAGGCGGTTTATGTCAATCCGCAGTGTAAGTCCTCTCCCTTCCCCCCTACCACCCTCCTCCCCACCCTTCCCCCATCACCCAGCGCATACTAACACCACACAGTCACACGCTCAATCGTAGGCTACAAAAAAGAAGAATCCGACGCCCTCCTCAAGTTCCTCTACGACCACCTCGCCTACGGCGCCGACTTCCAGGCACGTGTGAAGTGGGAGGAGGGCACGGTGGTTGTCTGGGACAACCGGGTGACACAGCACTCGGCGCTGGTCGACTGGAAGGACGGGCAGCGGCGGCATTTGGCGCGGATCACGCCGCAGGCTGAGAGGCCTTTTGAGACGGTTTTTGAGGGTTGAGCGGGGTGAAGGGGTTTGTTGGGGTTGGTAGGGGTGGCTTGTCCCGAGTCGGTCTCTGGTCTTCGTGGTGTTGGAGAAGGGACAGAGTGAGGGTTGATGACTTGATGACTTCGTCGCTTGACGCTAGCTAGATGAATGGGATTGAGTTGAGCGCTGCGGCTTGGCTTTCGGTTTTGATCTTGGCGTGGTCCTGGGTCGTTGTCTCGCGGCGGCGCTTTTGTTCCGCCCTGCGAGCGCGAAGCCGGGAGAAGAAGTCGTCTTCCTCATCGTCGTCGTTGTTGGCGACGTCGGCTGGGTTGTCGACATGCTCAACTGCAGCTACCTGAGAAAGTGTCCGTCTTCGTTCGGTGCTAGTTCTTAAGAATGGGTTGCTCGTCTCCGTGGGTTCGGTCTTTATCCTCTTGGGCGGTTCTGTCGCAGATGACTTCCGTGATGGTGGTCGTTGGGCGTTCCCCAGTCCCCGTGGCCCTGTCTTCACCGGCCACAGCGGATGCCCATCTAGATCATCCTCATCCGACTCAGTCGTAGGCTCCCTCTTAAACCTAACAGCCCCCCCTCCATTCCCGCACCCCCTCCTCCTCACCGGACTCCCATTCCCCCCTCTCCACCCCGCCGACCCCGGCCTCACCACCCCCAACGCAACAACCTTCCTCCTCGGACTATCCATCAACCCCTGCAACGACGTCGCCTCCCCCTCCCTCTTCCCCTCATCCTCACTCCCACCACCCCCCCTCCTCTTAATCACCCTCTCCACCCCCCTCCGCTGCCTCGCCGCCGTATCCAACGCCGCATGCCTCCTCCTGACCAGATCCGTCATATCCCCCGTCACAGGCCTCGAGATCTCACGGATTGTGTCAGCATTCTGTGTCTTGGCCAGCCCCTTCAGCCGCTGGTACTCGGCGGCGTGCAGGTGCCGCGTGAAGTCGCCCGCGACGGCGAGGAACTCGTCCTCGACCATGCGGAAGCGGTCGTCGTTGTTGAGGCCGGGGTGCATGAGTCTGGAAGTGGGTTAGTTTGGGGTTGGGTTGTGTGGGGGGGGGGGGGGGGGGGGGGGTGGTTGGGGGTGTGGGGGGGGGGGGGTGTGGGTGGGGGTGGGTGGGTGGGGGGCGTACTCTTCCTTGAGCGGTTCTGGTGGGGGTGATGTGGATGGGGAGCGGCCTGACAGAGTGTCGGTTAGTCGGCTCAAAAGTTCAAAACAAGGAGCGGGATGCTGGTTGGGAGGGATGCGCGTACCTGAGACTAGGCCAAGACTGCGCGTCGGCTTTCTGTCGGTGCCTGGAGTTGAGGCTCCTTTTGCGGCGCGATGGGGCGGAGCAGGGCTGCGGCTGGCGGATGGGGCTGGGCTTGCTGAGGATTTGGCGCGCAAGGTCGGCTGTTTTTTCGACGTGGTGCCGACTTTCCAAGGGAGTTGGCGAGGCATGGTGGGTGTGAGGTTTGATGGGAAGTTTTTTGTGGTTTGTTGTGATGCCGCTGGGTTGGGTTGGTTATATCGCAATTGAGATGGCCCGTGTCACCAAAGAGAGAGTGTGTGTGGTCGCCTGCCTGATCTGCACGCGTTTTGTGCCCCAATTGAGTAACGCTTATGCAGTAATAAAAAAGGGATGACTAAGTCCAAATCGAATGTTTGCGCGATTGTTGGAAGTTGGTTCAAGATTCTGATGGCGGAAGGTGATGAGGTGAGATGAGATGAAGTTGAGCCTCAGAGTCAGAGAGAAATGGACCTGCTTAGTCAGCTTACACCCCCTCCAACGACACACCAACTCAAACACATCCAACCTTGCGTTGGTTTTGATGTTGAGCACTGCCTAATGGCTTATTTGGTCATTGAAAATAATATGCCCGGGCTTAGAATACCGAAAGAATGCTTGAGTGAGGAGTTTGGAGTGAAAGGGGGTTTGTTTGGGGTCCTGTCACCAAACAAACCGGCTGGAGATGGCCAACCCTCATGTTAAATGGTTGCTAAATGTGGTATCATGAAGAAAACAGACAAAACCAGATGACCAAAATATTATCAACAAGGTATTAGAGCGTTCCTTCTCCATGTATCCACATGTATCCATGCATTATGCTGTCCAACATTGCCCCAAAACGCCAACTCACTTCACCGTCGAAAATGAACCACACAAGCTGCTTGCTGCCCTCCACCCTTTAGAGTCATCTAAAGCTGCTTACAACATGCATCCAACGCTATCGACAACAGCAACATCACACCATTCACCCTAACCCAATCCTTACCATCTCCTTCCATATCTAATCCCAATTCCTAAAGCTAAACGCACTCGTCCGACTCCTCATCTTCCCAGGCCCAAACGTCACCGCCCTCTGCGCCCGCGTCCTCTCCAGCACCTCCCTCGGCGCAAACCCATAATACACCCTCTCCCCACTCCCCGTCGTCCCCCTCCCCTCCATCATCGCCATCGTCGACGGACTCCCCGGCCACGGGCCACCCCCGCCACCACTTCCCATCGCCACCGCCTGCGGCGCCGGCGTCCCATTCGGCCCCACATCCACCACAATCCCATACCCGAGCTTCGTCTTTAGAATCTCCGGCGGAACTTCACCCCACTTAGAGGACTTCCAGGGGAGGGAATCGAAGCAGGGGGCGCGGGTGGCCGCGACGATGCTGGAGGCGTGGACGTCGCGGACGTGGAAGTTGTTTTGCGAGATGGCGGCTGACCCGAGGACGACGGCCATGACGGCGGCGCCGATGGCGAAGGAGTAGCCGATCCAGAAGTCGCGGCGGTTGTAAACATACGCGTTGAAGATGCGCTGCTTCTGGCACGGGTAGAGGTAGCCCGGGGCGGTGCCGTTGCCGATGCCGGCGCCGCTGATCTCGTCCGGTTTGGCGGCCCAGGCGACGACGAGGAAGCGCGGTTCCGAGAAGAGCGAGAGGATGACGTTTTCGTAGAAGCGCGGGATTTCCTCGACGAGGTTGGGGATCGGGAGGTAGGTGTTGGTGTCCATCAAGGCCGTTCGAGTCATCGGGCTGTTCGGATCGGCGAACGGAAGATATTTCACAAATCCGTCGAACCACGGGCGCAGAGTTCGAGCAACAGTGTGGTAGGCTTGTGTCATGCGGTATTCCCTAAAGTCCTTCGGAAAAACGTAATTCTCCAGTGGCTTGGCTGTAGTGTTGTCCATGGTGCCGTCATTGGCAAGGTCTGGAACGTAATCCGTCTCGATGATGCGGCGAAGATAGTCCCTATGGAGAATTTTTGTCTTTTGCTCATTAAAGGTGTGGTTGAAGAGGACGGTGTAGTTGGTCAGATAGTGCTCACAGCTAACAACGACTGCCCTGAAAGCTTGGTTGAACCGCTCATCGCTCCTGTTGTTCGGGGCCACTCCGGGTTTCGTGGCCTCGGCATAGCCAACGTAGATCTTTGGCTCCATTCTGAAAGCGCCGAGATTTTTCGGGAACGGTGATTTTGTTGGCCAACCTCCCGCACCGAGTTCTCCAACCTGTTTGCCGACATAGTCCCCAAGAGTGGCCACTCCGTAGTACGAAAGGTCGCCGTTGGGGAGCAACTCGCCAGCATTGAATGGCACACCTTCCTCCTCCTTGAGTTTCTCCTCATCGAGCCTCTTGCCGGGTGCCCCCCTCGCTAGTTCTTTGCACTGGTATCCGGGTGCTATGAACGAGACGGTGTAACTGCAGTTCCAGCCGGAGCCACACGTATCCAGAGCGACGTTGCGTCTGGGGATTACGGTGCCAAGATAAATACTCTGATCTGAGACCATGCGATAGGAATCGGAGGGCCCGGCGTAGTAATCGAAGAAGGTTTCATTGAAAGGTATGTCCTTCATCCAGAGCGAGTCCTTGACGGTGCAGTTGGAATTCGCGAGTGAAATCCCTCGGTTACCGTTGATGAGTGTCGGGACCCTCCAGTTCTTCGCCATTTCGGGTGCGAAATTCAGGGTACGGATATTCGGGCACAAATCATTGTGGGCTTCGGCGATAGAACCAACTGTGAGGGTGGCAGGGGTGAGAATAACGGTGAGCGGGAAGAGCCTGCGTCAGTCAGCATTCTATTAAAAAATTGTTGAGATGCCCAACTGAAGCACTGCGGCAAGCGAGGTACAAAAATGAGGGAACACATACCATGCCAGAATAGCCAGGCTCACAGAGACACGGGCCTTCTTGAACAACTCCCAATTCCACAAGACCAAAGGCTCGTTCACAGCCGCAAAGACGCCGTCGATGGTCTCGAGTCGCAGGACGTTGTGCCGGACCGTCACCCAAGCCTGCTGTCGGTATGCGAACAGGACAGCTGCCAACAGAGCAGCCTTCGCAGCATAGGATAGCAGACCGCCAAAGCGCATCATCTTGACCTGGTCGTCCGCTGGCCTCCCGTCGAGCTGGCTGTAGAAGATGTGGTGGCCCAAAGCACAGGCAAACCCCAGCAAGAACAGCCCGAACATGGGCCAGCCGCTGGAAACCATCCGCCACCATGTCGACCCCGTAAACCCGGCACCACCAGGGCCGCCGTCGCGTGGTGGTAATGGAGGGCCATACTGATAATAACCCGGCGTCCCAGGGCTGGTGAGGGGGTACTCTTGCTGTCGAAAGTTCGATTTTGACGATTCGTTAGCGAGCGGGGGCGTCGCCGGGGGGCTGTCGTCGGAGTCCTGCTGGAAAGAATCCCTGGTGATCGAGCCGTGCCTCGGAAACAAATAGCCGTTGTTGTCCCTGCCCCCAATACCCAAGCCGACGCTCGACGGCGTGTTTGCTCCGGAAGGCGACCCCCGGTGGGGCGGGCTCATGGGCGCAAAAGCGACGGTCTGCGATCGTTGGGCCGGCGGTAGTGAGGCCGGGAAGTCCACGTCTGGCGTCGGCGCAATTGGGTCTCGGTTCCACTGGCTGTTCGGGGTATTGCGGCCGAAATCGCCGAGTTGCTGTGATTGGGGGTCATAATAAGGGTTTGACTGCCCCTGGGCCCAGGACGGTTGTTCCATGGCGGCCGACAGAATGCGCGAGACGCATGGACTGCCGGGTTGGACCGTTGGATCTCCCTGGTTCGAATTGTTGGGGAACTGAGAATTGAGAAAAAAGCAGCGGCCAGGGGAAAGAGCTGGCGAAAGAGCTGGCGAGGCTGGGTCACGGCTGGGCTGGCAATTAAGGCCCCCGGTCTGGCATGCTGCTGGAAGGAGCGAGGCGATGGAGAGGATGGATGCACGTCATCAGCCGACGAGGCTCCGCGTCGAAAATGGTCGCTGCAGCTGGAAGCTGTCGGTCACACAGAGCAATGGGTGTTGCCAGCGGGGAGCTGCGACGTGGTGCGCAGCCGCGACGAGGAGACGACTGGAACAAGAGAACTTCAAGAGCAACCTGAAGTCGTCCATCCACCGGACCGGCCCGAACTTTTGAGCACACGAGCCCCGATGCGGCCAAGACTGGCGACGGGAATAGCAACAGCTTGCGGGGCAAGGCGGACCCATGATCCATCGCATCCAATTCCTCGAAATCTCGACAAGAAGGAACCGAAAGACAACAGCCGGGGTGTGGCTGAGGGCCGTCAAAGAAGGCCCAGCGGGGGCAGCCATGCAGACCAGGAGGGCATGCAGGTGCTGGAACCAACCGCGCCGCTGTCTACAGTCCTGAGTGGATGCGGACCCCAACTAGTTCCCGCCCCTCCTTCAAGCATGTCGGAAAGCGCGGTCTGGATCCGGGTCTCGGGCATGTTGGAAGGCTATGGGCGAGGCATTGAGTGAGGGCTGCGAGAGGGCGGCCATCTTTGGAGTTGCACAGGCAGAGGGAGAGAACGAGTGGGGAAATTGGACGGAAAACACAGCCGTTTGAACAGCAAGTTGCCGTCGGCAACTGCCCACCCATGTCTGGCTGCCAAAAAGTGTGGCTTTTTTTCTGAAGGAAAAGAAAAGGAAAGGACGAAACGCGATTTGAACGCGTGACCTACCGGACTGCAGCCGGTTGCTCTACCCCTGAGCTATTCGTCCGAGCTCGGGCTGATGTGGAAATGTATCCACAAAACGGGTCCTATGAGTGAAGCAAATTAGTCCACATCCAGCAGCTCCTTCTCCGAATCTCAAGTCTCGGCTTCCTCCCATCTTGGAAAGTTTCCATTTCCTGCACGAAACTTCCAAATTGAAATTCCAATTTTGCCCTTCCTATTATCCCACACCCAAATGTCACACTTATTTTAAAAATGGCTTGGATTTGATAACCCATTTTATGTCTCAGTGTGGCAGATAGCAAACATCCCCAATGCGATGCTGCCGCGCACCCCGCATTCCGGTCCCTGCCCGAAGTATGCAAGATAAAGACCGTCACACCGTCACTCGTGTCAAGGGTTTCATTGTGACCGAGGCAGCCCAGGCCCTACATGTAGGCCTAGGGGCCTGCTGCACCTCTCCCAAGGTGAGGGCGGGACGCCATGAGAATCGACAAGCACTCAAAAAGCCAATCGCAGGCAACCTGACAGGGTTAGGTAGTATCAGAAGGAACTTAACTCAAGAAGAACGTAGGTAAGCCGGCCAACTTACGAGTGGCGAGAGAACAAATACGGCGATTTAGGTGTAGTTAGACATTCCCCATGTATTCCTGAATAAATACAAGAGCTTGACAATGGGGGCACCTTGGGTTCGGATGAGTTTACGGTGGATGACTCGGAATGGGAGACTGTCACTCACGTCCACATTCAGTCTCTTCCGATACTCCTAACAACTACTGATGCATGGTCCCAGAGCAAAGGCGGGGGGGGTTCCAGTGGGGGGACGTCTCCTCTCAACTTCTCAAGAAAACAACTTGCAAGATGATCATGACTCCCGTCACCATGATAGACTGACTTGGCAGACTCGGCCCAACGCTCACCCGTATCACGTGCTGTATCTCTAGACTCTAGAGGCATGGGCCATTCCATCAGATTTCATTTCGTGCGACAGACAGTCGGAAGCCCGCGAGAAACGCACACCAACGCACCCCCCCCCCCCCCGAAAAACAAGTTGTCGCATCCGCCGGGCGAACATATAAAGTAAGCGCTGCCCAGTTTTCGGCGATTCAGCATTGGGTTTTGACACACGTTGAAAAGGTTCCCGTTTCCCACCGTAATCAATTGGCAACGATTGAGAGCAGCCCGAAGTGCCCGCGCGTTATAAAATCAGCTCCCTACCGCCTTCTAACGTCTGCGTCACTCCCGCATCGCCGGAATGGCCCCGGAACCCATCCTTCGGCTCCATAGCTGCCAAGTGCGCCCCTTTGCAGAGGGCGACTTCATATCCCTCGCGAGAGCGGCCAACAATCCAAAGATTGCCCGGTGGATGCGCAACACATTCCCGCAACCCTACACTGTCGACAATGCTAAGGCTTGGATCTCATTTGCAAACTCGGTTTCTCCACCTCGCGACTTTGCCATCTGTCGACCCGACGGCTCGGCCGTCATTGGTGCCATCGGCCTCAAGGCGCGAACAGACATCCACCACCGTACCATGGAAGTTGGGTACTGGCTATCTGAAGATTACTGGCATCAGGGTATTACGACCGAAGCCGTCACTGCCTTCTCGGAATGGGTCTTTTCTAGCTTCGAGAACCTAGTACGCTTGGATGCCGAGGTCTTCGACGGAAATCGTGCGAGTAATCGGGTTTTGGAAAAAGCCGGCTTCGAGTTTGAAGGCCGACGCAGGAAGGCCGTGGAGAAATCAGGCGTCATTCTCGATGCCTTGGCATACAGCAAAGTGAAAGAGTGAATATCCGGGGGGAAAAGGCAGGACGGAGGTTGTATGGTGGCGACCATACTAGGGTGTTGAGACTCAATGTATCAACCAGACGACATGGCCTACTCCTACCAGCTGTGCGACAAGCCTAACCGCAGGCCCTGGCCCAGACTCGACAACCTCATAGCGTATTTGAAGCTCAAGCACAATAGAAAACATCATGGTGAGGCTAGATGTGCCGCAAAGCAAAATCCATCCATCCAGAGTTGGGTGCGTTTAGGGCAGCGTAAATCAGCTGCTTTTGGAATTCAGGATTTAATCAAGTACATGACCCGGGCTGGGTCACGGCTGCATAAACCTCAGATGTGTTGGATGTAATCCGGCTTTAATGTATACTGGCTCACGCAGGGCACGGAAAATTGATTGGGTTCAAATTGGTGATATTCTCTGTCCTTTTTGCTTGTGTGGACTTCCTTGGTTGAAGGCTTGCTTGCGTGTGTCTTCAGGGTGCTCTTCTCCGCACCTAATTTAGGTGCGCAGGGTAGCTTGCACCTGACGCAGGCAGCCTGAGGCACCTGGCTTACTCATCGTTTCCAACAAGATGCGAAGTACTACCTCACCAAATAGTACACCGAGTACAACCTCCCCGCTGACTGGCGCATTGCAACCACCGACAACGGCTGGACTGCCAATGTAGTAGGCCTAGATTGGATCAAGCACTTCGACTTCCATACAGCGCCTCGTACGAAAGGCAAATACTGGTTGTTGATCCTCGACGGCCACGAAAGCCACCACTCGACCGAATTCGAGCGATACTGCCAGCAGAACAATATCATCACGCTCTGTACGCGTCCGCATTCCTTTTACCTCCTCCAGCCACTCGATGTCGGCTGTTTTGGGCCGCTGAAGCAGGCATACGGTCGCCAGGTTAAGGAGTTGATGCGGATGCATATCAACTACATTAGCAAGCTCGAGTTCCTCTGTGCCTTTCGCGAGGCCTTCTTCGCCTCTATCACCGGGAGGAATATCCAGGGCGGCTTTGCAGGGTCTGGCCTTGTGCCGTACGATCCAGAAAGGGTAATTTCCAAGCTGGATGTCAAGCTTCGAACACCAACACCCCCGAATTCACGACCCGGCACTTCAAAATCTTGGGTCTTCCAGACACCGCACAACCCTCGAGAAGCCAACTTGCAGTCAACGCTTATCAAGACTCGCATTGCCAGCCATCAAAATAGCTCTCCAACTTTGATGTTGGCTGCTGTAGACCAGCTTACCAAGGGTACGATGGCTGTGATGCACGAGGTATCACTCCTTCGGTCAGAGGTCTCTTCGCTTCGCAAGGCCAACGAGGTACTAAGCAAGCGCCGGAGAGCCAAAAAAAACACGCGTACAGCTTGGAGGGTCACTTGCTGTACAAGATGCACGGGATCTACTTGACCAGAAGGCCGTTGGTGGAGAGGAGGTGGAAAAAAAGCAGCCAGATAGTAGTGGTCCGGGGGGGGCTCGTACAAAGGTTCGGTGCTGTGGTGTGTGTGGCAAGCCTGGTCACAATGCACGCACTTGCCAGACGGCTGAAGAATCGTCTGATTTAGCTTTTTCCGATGTAATTATAGTTGGCTCCTAGGCCATTGTGTTGCAACTGAGGATAATGTTCATAGGGTTGTGGAAGGTGGCCCGCTCGCTTATCCGGCCCGCTCGCTTATCATGTACGTTATTCGTTTCATAAAGCAGCGTATACTTTTGTTTGACTCTTACTACTATCACATCTGGCACCAGTCCCATTGCTAAGAAGACACGGACTCAACCTGCAACTCGGTCTTACAACAGTCGACCAGGGCGCGGAGATTCTTGGGGTAGAGGAACGCCTCATCGCCGGCGAAGTTGATTTTGCGCATGCCAGAGATGCGGAGCTGATGAAGAGCGTGTTTTTTGGCGAGGGAGGTCTTTGGTGCGCGAGGCAAGGGCGGTGTGGAAGCAGAAGCTGCGGGTTTTGTTGCAGCGGTGGGTGAAGTGGTGGTTGACTGAGATGGGGAATTTGGGGGGCGGCTGTGGGAGGGGGGGAAGGGGAGGGGGTGGAGGGAGAGGTGGAGGTAAGTGATGATGACCCCGGGGGTAAAGGGAAGGAGGTAGATGAGGGGGTGCATGGTTGGGGGCGGTGCAGTTTGTCTGCGTCTGGCGAGTCTTGGGAGTCTCCTAGTAGTTTAATAAGGCCTGGGCTTGAAGAGTCTCTGTGACCTCCAGCTGTTGACGAGAGGAAGACCTTTATTAGATCATTACTTTTCAAAGGAGAATTAGAAAAATAGGACAGGGTTGGCATTCCAATCAGTCATGGCATATGTTGTTTGTTGAGTGTTGTGGCGATGGTGCTTTAGCCTTTGCCTTTCCCAGGTTGTTCATTGTCATTAGTTAGAGAGTTTAACAAATTGGTGCTTGTTCCTCACTCCGGGTCAGAGAAGTTTTCTGTTTACTGGATTTACCAGGTATGATGGATGACTGCTTTTGACAATCTTGGTCAATACAAAACAAGTTTCAATCAAATTTGAATCAGAGAGTTTTGTTCTGCCTCCGGCCCCCGCTCTTGTGCTTTGACAGAAGCCCCAAACATTTTTCTCTCTGCATGGCGGGGTCTTTGCTTTCAGATTCTGCCACGTTCTATTGTTCTGCCAGTCGCACACCAAACGCCAAAGTATTTATTCGACTTTGGTCGCAGAATCCGGAAAAGAAATCAACAACCTCTTTCCCACACCCAGATCCATCACCTCATCATGGCTTCCGAGTCAAGCCCGGGGTCTGCACAGCAGCCCGAGCCGCAGCTGCCGGGCATCACAACCCAGACCGGGCCTGAGCCTGAGGTCGACACTTGCCAGAGGCCGTTCATCTTCGTCATCGGTACGGTTTACCCGAGTCCGTGAGTGCAGTATCGGTTCGAGCTAACATTGCTAGGTGTCCCGGGTGCGGGCAAAGGAACACTCAGCATGAGGCTTGCGGAGAAATACGGCTTCATTTATTTCTCTGTTGGGGATGTGCTTCGCCAGAACACGGGCGACCCTGTGATCCGCGAGTACGTGGAGGAAAACAAGCTTCTCCCCTCGGGCCATCTCTTCGAGATCTTCAACGACACGTTCAAGGCTTTTCCTTATGGGCTTCCGATTATTGTTGATGGGTTCCCGAGATGTTTGGAACAGGCCCGGGAGTTTGAGAAGATTGTGAGTTTCTCTGGCTGGGCCAAACATCGGTGCTGCTGATGGATTTCTAACTGCTGCCATTTTAGTTCGGCGAACCAAAGCTTGTGCTGTTCTTCCATTGCCCCCGCAATATCGCCAGGAGCCGTGTGGTCGGTCGACAGGACGGACGCCTCGGGGTCACCGAGGAGGTCTTCGACAAGCGGTACAACGAGTATCGCGAGTTCAACCCAGCAATCATCGACTACTACGGCCATCTTCGGGGCACCAACAAGCTGGTGGAAGTACGCTTTGCAAACCATCTCTGTTGATTGATTTCCGACTGACACCAAACAGGTTAACACTAGCGGGGAGAAGGAGGCTTCCTGGGAGAAGCTAATGCAGAGCTTGTGGATGATGGCGGAGTGGAACAGACTGCTGGCGTCTCTCGCTGCACAAAAGTCGACAAGCTTCTGGGAGTCTTGAAGGACGAGCAGTGCCTCTCGTGTTGAGGACTGGAAAATCGATGCATTGTCATAGTCCAAAGCAATACAGACGTTGACCCAGATCAACCAGACATGCCGTAGCCATCTCTACATACCAGCCCTTCACACACCTTTCCCTTCCTTCTTCCTCCTCTCCACCATTTCAAAATAAGCTGTCAACTTCCCCACCGCCTTCCCCTTTCCCACGCCCACTTATATCTCTCCATAAACCTCTCAATCCGCCCATCCATCTCCTCCATCATCCTCGTCTTCTCCCCCTCCCCCATCCCCCATCCCCCGCTCAACCTCAACCTGCAACTCCACCTCCCCAACCTCATGCCCAAAATCCATCCGATCCCTCACCACCGTAAACTCCCCATTCACCACCCACCCTTCACGGGTGGTTACAAACTCCGCCATCACCCTGAGCCCAAAGTTCTCCTCCTCCTCCGCGCTTATTTCCCCCGTTCCACTATCCCAAGCATCACTGGTACCACCCCTACCACCCCCAACACCGCCTCTACCACCAACACCCCTACTACCCTGCCCAGCCCCATCAGCACCAACCCCTCCCAAAATCCCCTTCACACAATCCCCCGCCGCCCCCTCTCCACTAATCTTCTCAAACAAACTCCCAACCCAATCCCCCCCCTCCTCACCTTCCCCTCCCACACTCCATTTCTCTTTCTCACCCACATCCCTGCATTACACAGGGTATGGGAGGGTATGTCGTAGTAGATGTCGTGGAGGGTTTTGGTGGGGAGGGGACGGATGGAGGTGAACATCGGTTTATATTTAAATAATTTGTCGTGGTTGAGATTGCGGAGGCTGAGGTTGGGCTGGGTGGGGGTGGAGGTGTGGTTGTGGGAGTTGAGGTGGAAGTTGAGGTTGTTGCGGTTGTTATGGGTGTGGGTGAGGTTGTTGAGATGGGCATGAGTGTGGTTGTTGAGGTGGATCATGTTGGTTAGGGTTGGGACGGCGAGGCGGGGGAATTTGCGCTCGACTTCGAGGGTTGTTGTTGTTTTTATTGGTATTTTCTGGGTTGAGATGTTGGGGGTTGGTTTGGGGAGGGGGGGGGGGGCGGAGGGAGGTGAGGAGGGTGCGGGAGGCGCGAAGAGGAGTGGTTGATGCCATGCCCGTGTTTCGGTTGGTTGAGGAGGTTGCTGAAGTCTTTAGTGTAGGTAAGGTGTGATGGGCAAATACTGCGAGGAAACTTGTGTGCTGGATTTGTGGGTGGGATGTTTGGTTGTTTGGTGGTCGCGGTGCGACTGTGAAGGGAAATTTGCTGGCAAGAAATTGGAAGAGGCACGGGTCTTGCGTTGATCAGATGAAATAAACTGAAGGACAAACACAACGGGCGCGTTTGGCGTATCGGACACTGGCAGTGAGGCCTACCGCGCCGGATACAGGCGCCAAATCAGGTGGCATTCATCAATGACAGCTGTAAATATGCACTGCCAACATTTTATACCACAAAGAAGCAATGCCCATCTCCCCCACCCCCCCAAGTGTAGAGTAACGCCGCTGCTTATCGAGAAACCCCGACGCATGATAGACACCAGTTAGAAATAATGCACCTGGTCCCGATTGTACCCCAGCTTCTCCAAGACGCCAACCACGGGGGTGCCAAAGTTGTTGTACCCCTGAAGCATCTTGACCATTTTCGGCGGGCCACACACCAGCACCTTGGTGTCCTTGTTCGCCTCCTCCTTGGCACCCAGCCCAAGCTCCTCCAGCGCTTTTTGATCCAGCAGGCCCATCCGGTGTGTGGTTTGCTTTTTCTTGTAACCCTCGAGCTCCACGATATAGGTAACCTTGAACCGGCCCGGGTGCTGCTTCTCCAGTGCGTCGAACTCGTCCTTGAGAAACATGCCGTCCTCCTCTTTGCAGCCCCACACCATGTTGATGCGCGTCTTGTCCTCCGGGTTCTTGAGGACGCCGCGGATGAGCTGGTACATGGGCGTGATGCCGGCACCACCGGCGAGCATGGTGAGCTGCGGGTGCTTGTTAGGCGTCCACGAGAGCCCGGGAATGGGTCCCACGAAGGTGATTGTGTCGCCGGGCTTGAGGCGGTGCATGTGTGGGCTCATCTTGCCCTCTGAATATTCCCTCACAATCAGCTCGATGTAACCGGGTTCGTCTGCCAGGGGTCAGTGGGTGTACCGGGACGTTTGGACTGCTCGAAGCCGTCTTACCGCGATGGCTGACCGGAGTGTACGGCCGAACAACGAAAGTGCGGCAGTGGGCCGGTTTGGCGATGGTCAGGAGGGCAGATGTGAGAGGCAGGCCGCTAGGCTTGTTGGGGTCTGGCAGGGCAAAGCGCAGCTTCCTGGTGTATGAGTTCAGGTTCTCGTAGCTGTCGAGCCGCAGCGTCTGCCAGCCAAAGGCGCTGAAGACGCCCTTCTCCGCCTTGATGCTGCGGTTCCGGTACCAGGCAATCGAGCCAATGCCGAGGGCGGCGGCGCCGAATATGAGTGGGAGGCTCATTGTGCTGGCACGGAGAGTGACGCGTGGGAGAGAGGGTGGAGGACCAGACATTGCGGGAGCCGAGACGCGAATCGCTGGCGGGTTGGCTTAAGTATTTGGCGCGGTGGGCGTCCGGAGCACCGAAGGTCGAAGGCGCGATGCTGTGGTACAATGCGCCTGCCCGTCAATAAGAGGTTGGCCGGAGTTTAGGTTTGGGGAAGTCCCAGACGCCCGGGGAGGGCATGAGCGCGTGTCGCCGCCAGTCAGGAATCCGCGCGGCTATCATGCCACTTCTCGATCTCTCGGTCCCGACCTGGTCGACCATTTCCAGGATAGCAGCCCGAAACGTCACCATGGCTTGCGTTGACGCCGGGGAATCGCGGCGAGTGTAAACACCGGCGCCAACCCAACGTCCGGGCGTAGCACTGTAGATCTGCGATTCAAGCCATGGCCCATCTTAAGTTTCCACTTGCCGCTTGGTCAAATCGCCGTTTCAAATGAGAATCGTAAAATGAGACATTGTTCGTTACACCTGCGATGGCGGCGTTGTTTTGGCACCTCAAATAACGGAAGGGGCATGTGTGATCAATGGAGGAACCGTCTTTTCTTGAATTGAAGGGCAGTAACAGCCGCTGGTCGGGATGAGGAAACCCCGACCTGGCTGTGTCAAAGCTCCGGTTCGGCCTTTTCAACCAATGACAGTCTCTTGAATATGAGGTGCGGTCGGCCTTTTCACTTATCGGCTTTTTCGATCATGTCAAGACGATGATCGGTCCATGCCAAGCCCAGTATCCACTCTCCAGGGTCCAAGAAAGCTTGGCATCGGGTGCTCGACCCCACCATGATCTTCGTTTCAGCGTGAGGTGGTTCTTCAAGGACAGCACAGCACGGCACTTCCCGTCTTGGTCGCCCCTGTTTGCGCATACTAGTCAAAAATCGAGCTATCTCTGCATCCGTGGGTGTTTTGTAGTGGCTAGCCTTTCCTTTTTGTGCCTTGTAAGTTCATGATTATTGTTTGTCGTAGAAGCTACCTCCTGGCACGGGCTCCGTGTAAGTGGTCCCGGAGTGGCAGGCGGTCAAGCATGCATGCTGTTCCATCGGCCCCACTCTGGCCAAACTGCCATGAGTTTCTGCTTGGCGGTCAACTTTTTTCTGCCGGACTCTCAGAGCGAGACTCGACCCAACAACCACCACCCAGGACAGCCATACCACCAGCAAAATGGCGGACGATGGCATGCTCCTCAATTTTGAGCTCGGCGATGCGCCCTTGACTACCCAGGTCAAATTTAAGGGCGGCCGCTGGCGAGACCGCGTCAAGGCGCAGAGGAACGCCAAACAGCAGCAGGATGGCCCTGATTCAGCCCCGCCAAGACGAGGGACGGCGGGCGACTTCGACTCGAGCAGACCACCAAAGCGCCCCAGGACCGACGATGGGGACTCGTACAGACACTCAAAAGTCCCAAGGACGGCTACCGATGCCGATGCCGCGCCGAAACCCCCCAGCCATGCCATGAAGACGGGCCAAATATCCTCGAGTCTCTTCTCCTCCAATCCGGTTGCCCTCACCTCCTTCGACAGCCCAGCCGAGGAGGCCGAACCCGCGAAGCCCTCCAACGCGCCGTTGACCGAAGAGGCCGAGAATTTTCACTCACTGGGCGTGTCACGGCGTGTCGCCCAACACCTGGCGACGAAGCTCGAGATGAAGGCCCCGACCGCAATCCAGAAGAACACCGTGCCACAGTTGATCAAGGAGGACAACGACGCCTTTTTGCAGGCTGAGACCGGTTCAGGAAAGACGCTGGCCTATCTTCTGCCGATTGTCCACCGCATCATGGCGCTGAGCCTGAACGAGGACGGGACGCCCAAGGAGACCAAGGTGCACCGCAACTCTGGCCTCTTCGCCATCATCATGGCACCAACTCGCGAATTGTGCAAGCAGATCGCCGTTGTTTTGGGGAAGGTTCTGCGCTGTGCGCCCTGGATCGTCTGTACCACAGTTATTGGTGGTGAGAGCAAAAAGTCAGAGAAGGCACGGATACGGAAGGGCGTCAACATCTTGATCGCGACCCCGGGTCGTCTGGCAGATCATCTCGACAACACCAAAGTTCTCAACGTCGGCACGGTGCGGTGGCTCGTGTTGGACGAGGGCGACCGAATGATGGAGATGGGTTTCGAGGAGGATATTCGGGCAATTGTTGGCAAGATCAGGGCCGACAAGCTGCAGAAGGAGAACGCGGAGGGCGTGGTTCTGGACGGTGTCCTTCCGTCGAGGAGAGTGACGGTGCTCTGCTCGGCCACCATGAAGATGAACGTACAGAAACTGGGCGAGATCAGTTTGGAGGATGCCGTGCACATTACAGCGTCCAAATCTGAGATGAGCGGGGACGCAGATGCAGCCAACGAGGCTGCCTTCGCGGCGCCCGCGCAGCTCAAGCAGGCCTGTATCATTGTGCCAGCCAAGCTGCGCCTGGTAACGCTGATTGCACTGCTCAAGTCGACGTTCGCCCGTAAAGGCTCGGTCATGAAGGCCATCATTTTCATCTCCTGCGCCGACTCGGTCGACTTCCATTACGAGCTGCTCAAGGACACCAAGGCACTCGAGCGGCCACTCCCTGACTCCAAGCCGGAGCGCAACATCCACACGGAAACCACCGTCGCCCCAGCCGCCTACATCACATCCCCCGCCAACCCCAAGGTCGTCATCCACAGACTGCACGGCTCTCTCGCCCAGCCCGTCCGCTCCGCCACCCTCAACGCCTTCACCACCTGCGCCGACCCGGCCGTGCTCATCACAACCGATATCTCCTCCCGCGGCCTCGACGTCCCCGCCGTCGACCTCGTCATCGAATACGACCCCGCCTTCGCCGTCCCCGACCACATGCACCGCATCGGCCGCACCGCCCGCGCCGGCCGCGCCGGCAAAGCCGTGCTCTTCCTCATGCCCGGCTCCGAAGAAGGCTACACCACCATCCTCCCGGCGTCCACCCCCATCTCCCCCCAACTCTACGAATCCATCCTTCAAAAAGGCCTCGCCACCCCCGTCAACCTTCCCTCCACCCCCGCCCCCCCCAAAGAAGAAACCGGCCGCCAAACCTGGACCTCCCGCGCCGAATCCCTCCAGCTCCATCTCGAACAGCGCCTGCTCGCAACCCCGGGATTCCAACAAACCGACGACGACGACAATACCTCGTCCAACCCCAATATGAGACCCGTCAAGGGCGGAGCTGGACAGAAATACCAAAAACCAGGGAAACAAAACAAACCTAAACCAGCACCAGTTAACCCCCTCCTCGAAGCCGGCCGTCAGGCCTTCCGCTCGCACATCCGTGCGTATGCCACGCACGTCCGTGAGGAACGCGTCTACTTCGATATCACGCAGTTGCACCTGGGGCATATGGCGAAGGCGTTTGGGCTGCGCGAGACGCCGGGGGGTATTGGTGGGAGTGTGTCGAGGCGCGCTGCTACGACTAGCAAGAGTGCTGGCGGGAAAGGTGGTAGGGGGGAGAAGGCGGGGAGGACTGGTAGTGGTGGTGGTGGTGGTGGTGCTGGGAGGAGTAGGAGGGATGATGATGATGATGGGGATGGGGCCGGGGCGGTGGATGAGGATGCTGCGAGGAGGATGAGGGAGAAGATGAGGATGGTTATGAATGCTTCGAGTGAGTTTAATTTGGGCTGAGTTTTGTAGAAGGATGGGTAGGGTTTTGAGTGAGGTATATACCCCGGTGGTGTCGGTAAATACGGACTTTAGCAGTACACAGGGCTTCATAATCGTGTCCACAGAATGTCAGACCATCAAAGCAAATCAACCTCCTGAAGGTGAGAGACTGTTGGCTGTCTTTGTCGTTGGCCCTCCCAGTCACGGTTGGCTTAGTTAAGCTCCACATCCGCTGCAAATCAATCATCAGTGGCCCGCGTGGCGCAATTGGTTAGCGCGTCAGACTTTTACGACAAAAGTCGATCTGAATGTTGCGAGTTCGAGTCTCGCCGTGGGCGTCTACTTTTGCCTAGATATTACCCTCTCTTTTGGTCCAAGAGCTTCTTCCTGAGACCAATCAATCCCTTCCAATTTTTCCCTTCCTCTCTTTTGGTCGACAACAAACAGACTCCTCTGAGGTTGCACTGGAACGTCGCTCACTCGATTCCGTCATTGTCTAACAGGGAACATCAACTTCCAGAGCCTCAACGCGAGCCAGAAACACCCCATTCCCTGGCCTCACATTGCACCAAACACCCAAGTTCCAAGTCTTGTACCCATCATCAACATCATCAATTTCGTCAGTCAAAAGCCCGCTGTGCTCTACTCTAATAGGAGCGTGCAGAGCAAAATAAAATACCTAGTAGCCAAATACACCATTGTGTCCTGTCCATCCATCCGTCAATCCATCCCAAGTCATAAAACAACCACCCACCCCTCTTTTATCTCCTCTGATATAAGTGCCTCCTCTCTGTCACCTCCGGTTCCCCTTTCCATCCCAAACCCTCGCTTTCATCCCATATCCTCACTTCCCATCCCATGTCATCCCTTTCCATCCCATTCTGTGTAGTTCATCATAGTAGCCAACCCTTGCGCAAGCCAAAACCCAAGCAATGCCCCCTAGTTATACCCTGCTGTTGTCCCTGCTATCACACCCGTTCTGTTGTGTGCTGCCGTGTATACTGTTATTAAGTAGAAACCCATTTTGCTGATCCATGCATCAAAAAACAAACAAACCAGAGATAAAAAATGAAGAATAAAGAAAGAAGCAAGTATAAAAAAGACTCCGCTTTGTGCCCATGCCATGACCACCACCCCCGCTTGTCGTCGTTGGTTATCGCTCGCTTGGTATCATCACCCTCTCCCTTCATAACACCCACACCTCCCCCTTCCCCCAAAGACCAGGGAGCCTCTAACCCCTCCCAAACAACCCCGCCACCTCCTCAGGCAAATCCTCCTCCACCCCCACAAGCACCTCCCCATCCTCATCCACCCTGCCTACCGTAATCCTCAACTCCCTTACCACCACCTCCCTCACCTCCCTCCTCCCCTCCTCCCCATCCCTTTCCAGCGCAATCTCCCGTATCAACTCCCACGGAAAATCCCCGCCCCCATACTTATCCAGCAACACCTTCGCGGTCTGTAGCAGACTCACCGCGTTCTCCAGCAGCCGGGGGCTGTCCCACACGCGGCGGAGGAGGGTAATGGCAGGTTCATTGGGGGATTGTTCCCCGCCGCGGGGGTCTGCGCCCTTGCCGAGGAGGAGTTTGAGGATGGCCGGGTTTGGGTTCTGGGCTGCGCGGTGGACATAGCTTGTTCTGGATCTGGGCGGGATGTCCGGCAGTGCGTAGCGTGAGAGCATGTCGTCGAGGATGTCGACGCGGTCGTCACGGATGGCGAGGTCGAAGGGGGTGAGGTAGCGGCGTTTGATGAAGCGCCACTCGTCGGGTTCGTCGTCGGGGGGGAAGAGGGATTGGAGGAGGGCGTCGGGCGGGAGCAGGAAGGGGTCGGCGACTTCTTTCATGAGGGCGACTGCGATGCAGACGAGGTTTTCGCTGACGGCGATAGAGAGCGGGGTGCGCAGTTCGCGGTCGAAGACGTCCGCGTCGGCGCCCCGGTCGAGGAGGGCTTTGACCACTTCGAGGTCGCCCCATTGGCAGGCGAGGTGGAGGTAGGTTTGGTCGCCGTGGAAGCGCTGGTCGCTGACGGCGACGCCGCGTTCGAGGACGGCGAGGGTAAGTTCCCGGTTTTGTTGCATGATGGTTTTGAGGAGGAGCATTTCGTTGGTGTAGACTGGCCGCCCGAAGTCCATCATGCAGTTGAAGGTCTCGATCTGGTTCCAGGGGTCGCTCTGCTCGATGATGCGGCAGAGGTAGTCCTTGACGTCCGCGTCGTTGACCTCGTACACCCTCGCGGCGAAGTTGAGGAGGAGCTTGAGCGCTTTGTGGTTTCCCGACGACGCGCAGCTACGCAGTGCTTCCTTCAATTTGCCCCGCGTCAAGTTCTTCTCGTCCGCGACGCTGAGCATGGCCTCTAGGACATCGTCCTCCGCCCACCTAATGTGCTTAATCGCTGTGTCAAGAGGGCTGCCATTGGGCTCTTCCTCCAAGTCCATTCGCGCGCCGCGACGCAGCAAGATCTCGGCAATCTCCGGCACTTCCCCACGGTGGTCTACCCTGATCGTGACGGCATAGCACAGCGGCGTTCGCGCGTTGCGGTCTTGTGCGTTGATCTCGGCGCCACATTGGGCGAGGGCGGCCACGGCGCGGGGCTCGGCCATCTCGCAGGCCAGCATAAGCGGCGTCACGCTGCGGTAGCCGCGCTTATCAAACCGGGCATTTACGTCGGCGCCGGCATCGGCCAGAGCCTTGATCAGCGTCACGCGGTTACCCTCGAACTCGTCGTGCTTAACAGGAGCCTCCTCCATGTCGAAAAACTCGTTTCGCGGCAGCATGCAGTAGTAGAGTGGTCTGCAGTCGCGGAAACCGCGGATGTGCCGGTGCGGATCGGGGTTGCCGCCAATGTTGACCAGCCTATGGGCGACGGCGAAGTTGCCCCGGAAACATGCGTTCAAAAGAGGCGTGTGGCCGGTCTGGTTGTGTGCCTCGAGATCAGCCCCCAGGGCGAGAAGTTTAGTGATGGTGTCCCGGATGTCGGGCGAATCTCGGGGGCTCCAGATCTCTGACACATAGTGCAGCGCCGTGTTGCCCCAGTTGTCGCGCTGGTTGACGTCGAGCTGGACGTCATTGAGGGCCAGCAGCTTGATGACGGGGATCAGGCCGTGGGCTGCGGCCGAGTGGAAGGCTGTGTGGTTGTGTCCCTCGTTCTCGTCGAGATCGAGCGAGGCGCCGCGGTGGATGAGCAGCTCAGCGACGGCCCGCTCCTGGTGGCACATGGCGGTGTGCAGGGCGCGCCAGCGGGGGTATTCTCGGAGGCGTTGGCCAGGCTGCCGCCCTGACTTGAGCGACTGGCACTCGCATATTCGGTGTGAGGGCGCGTTGATATCGGCGCCGTTGTCGAGCAGCCAGTCGACGATGTCACGATGACCATGCTTCGCGGCCAGGTGGAGCGGGGTCCCGAAGACCTGCACATTAGGGTCGGGCGGCTCCTCGAACAGCTCGACGCCGGGGTCATCACCGTTGCCGTCCACGTCTGTGTTGTCGTCGCCGTCGGTTGGGTCGCTCTCGCCGGGCTTTTTGGGCGGTGGCCCTCTGGCGTTTAGGTTGGCACCGGCTGCGAGGGCGTGTTTCAGGGTGGCTAGCTGGCCGTTCTCGGCGCCCCAAAAGAGAGATGAGGCGCTTCCGAGCTTGACATTGTCACGGTAAATTACGGGATTAATGACGGAGTGAAACCAGCGGTTGGCGCGGCTGAGGGCGAGACGGTCGTCGAGGCCGAGCAGTTCGTCGACGAGCAGGACGATCTCGGGGGGAAGTCGGAGGATGGGCACCGACAGCGCCTGCTGGGCCTTGCTCTTGACTGCCTTGCCGTCCGGCTTTTTTGCGCGGGACTTGGCCGTCGGCTTCTTGGGGACGCCTGCTTTCCGTTGAGAAGCCATCCGGATCGAGAGGGGTGGGCGGACGGTGTCATGTGTCGGAGTGTCGGAGTGTCGGAGGGCGTGGTTGAGGTGAAGTCGTGCTGGTGCTCGCTCGTGGCGTAAGTTCAGAGAGAGGCACCCAGCGGCAGCACAGGGCGGGAAGCTGCGGGGCGTTTCTGTGGGGCGGCCCACTCAGCGCCAGTCGCAGGCGGCCCACCAATCCTCGCTGTTTAGCAGGCGCAAGCAGCTCAGCCTCGCACCAGGCGACCTCCAGGCGACCTCCCAAGGAATTAATGTTGACCCCAAAGCGAAAACCTGGACGTTGAAGAGAAGGGATTGTAATCAGGTTATTGCGGGAAAAAGCGTTGGTAAAACCAAGAGGAAAGCTGCATCCTGTCACTCTGGTTGCGTGGGCTCTCACTGATTTAAACTGACTGTGACTAACCGGTTTCGCTCTTTCATCAAGGTGCTGTCAGTCGATGGCCTCGTCTGACCAGCCCCCATCTTTGTTCGCTTTCAATTCCTCTTTTTGCCGGCTTGTCAATTCTGATATTCGATGCGTGTATGTACGAAATACCTAGACTTTTTGCAGTTCCCTTGCCCACCGGCCACCCTCGACAAGCCACATGGCACTGCCGCCTTGCATGTTGTCTTTGTGTCTCCGTAACGAGACCTGCTCCGACGCACATCGCCGTGTCTCACGAAAGACTTCAAAGGGAATTTCCGACGATTGAATCTCATATTTCACCGGCTTGCCTCTCCTCCCTGGGAGCCAAGCCTTTTGCTCTTTTTTTTTCTTCATCCCGATTTCACGAGGGGCATCAGCTTGGTTGGGTCTGGCGGCCGCTGTCTCCTGACAGCCCTGCCCTGCAACGCAGGTCCGTTCGCCTGCCACTGCCCACGGAATCATGCATTCAGCCTCGAACCATGGATGACCCCCCGACCATCAGTGAAATTCCGGGCTGAAACTGATGTTTTCCTCTCAACGTCCCCGCAGCAATATCTCATTTTACCTCTTCCCACATCTTCAACTTTCACAAACGATATCAAACAGAACAATACACTTTCCTCCAATCCTCAACCAGGTCCACTCTGACGTCAACCGCCAAGCCCCCCACAACCCTCCGTCATCCACCCGCGACTCCATTCTCATCCTCATCCTCACCCCCAACCTCACCAGCCTCCTGACCACCCCCCTTACCACCACCCCCTTCACCACCACCCCCTTCACCACCACCCCCTTCACCACCACCTTCACCACCACCCTCCCCCCCAACACCAAAAGCCTTCCTAACCCTCTCCAAATACCCCCCTCTCTCTCCCAGCTTCGCCTCCAAAAAAACCTCCACCCCAGGCTTCCAAAACGGCGCCACCGCTCTCTCAAATTGCTCCTCCTCCGCGTCCGATATCTCGGCAGACATGTACCGCGGCCGGATGTGCTGCCGGAACAGGTTGTACAAGCCGGTGTAGCTATCCACCGCACTCACATACCAAAATGTCCCATCCTCCCATCCCTTGCGCATCCTAGCCGCAACCTCAGCCACCGCCCCAATGCCAGTACCAGGGGCGGATGTCATTCTGCGTTCTTCCTCCTCAAGAATGTCCACAAACTCGGCATGCCTCGCGCGATAGGCGATTAGCTCGTCGTCCTTGATCCTGTCGATGGCCTGCCCAGTCAGCCAGAACGGTGGTTGGAGCATCTCGACCGGCAGCACACATGCCCACTCGAGGTCGATCAGGCTGGTAATGTGCCAATCTTCGTCGACGAAGATGTTGCTTTGGTGTATGTCTGTGAGCATGAAGGGGAAGGGGCCGTTCCGCAACTCGCGAATGGTGAAGTGACTGACGAGAGATCGCATCATGGCCAGCACGGAGAGCTGGGCCTCGCCGTCGGTGCGACCCACAATTGAGTTGGGCCTGTGTCGGATGCGGTTGTCATGGCAGGTTAGCTGGTCTAAGAGATACGAATCCGTGGCCCTGTAGATCAGGCCTCGTGAAATGTCAGTCGAGATGCCGTCGTTCTCGAGCTGGTGGAGCTGCAGTGTCAATGGCCGATTTGTCAATGAGATGGCAGCGTTGTTATCCATTGTTAGGGAGCCGATGCTTGGAAATCGGGACTGCGCAAGCGAGAGCATGATCCGCGAGAGATCGCGAAAGAGGGTCGTCCGCTTGGCGGCGTCGTCGCAGGATTGTTTCCATGATGAGGAGAGCATGCGTCCATGGTGCACATAGTCCACTAGAAGATAGCCGCAGTCGAGTTTCCGTTGGTGTTGATGCACAACGTAGCGGGAAGGGGCTGGGCGGCCCAATAGCCAAGCCACTGACCGTCGTACGTACCAAGCCAACCGCGAAATGAGGGGTGATTGGCGCAGTGTTGTGAACTACGTCGAGGTCGTTGCGAATGTCCCCGGTCAGCGAGGCGGCACGTCAGCTCCTGTTCGACTTCTTTGACTTACACTGGGTCCACCGGGGATAGCAAAGCCCCACAACTTTGGTATCGGGACGGATGGACATCGTGAGTTGATCCATGCATACGTCGCAGCCTCGCACCGGATCTTCTCCTCAGCGTTGCCCGGAAATGTCGTCTCGCCGACTTTGTATGGCAGCGGGAACCTAATCATGACGCGTTTCGTGCCATCAACATAGACGGGAATGCAGACGTTGAAGCTGCCGTGGAGCCACTCATCCACCCATGGCGTCTTGCATGATGCTTTGGGAATGCCGAGGTGGTGCGAAACAATTGCTTCGATGTCGTCGGCGTGGGCATGCAAATGACCGAAGAAGTCCAACCTCTTTTCGGGATATTCCAATCTTTGGAGGATGTCATCCTCCTCGTCCAAAGCCTCCGACAGGGTTATCCTGCCCGTTAGAAGTGGGAGTGAAGCGCGGGCTGTCATGCCGGTTACTTGATGACTTGTTGAACCCATGAGAGCTGCGTGGCATCATGGAAAGCTGCCGCCAGTTGGGAAAGTTTTGTGGCTGGCTGCTTGTGGCAGGGGCCAGAAGCTCGGGGCATGGTGAAAGAACAAAAAGGGGGGGAAAGTTGCATGGATTGAGCAATTACAGAGATATCGCGGCGCCAGCAAAGAAGGAAAGGAGAAAGAGAATTTGGCCCGCGGCAGAAATTAGATATGTCGATACCCTTTTTGATCCGCCGGGCAGTTCTTGCCTCCTCCTGAAAGGAAGCACCCCTTTTGACAATAATAAGAGGCCTGGCTCCCTGGCGTGCTGGGAAGCCCCAGTGGACTGTGCGACGAAAACCCCAGTGTTCGCTGTATAACGCACTGTGTAATTACATGATCAATGATGACCATTTCCAACAAACCACCAAGATGGATCCAAACACCATCAATCTACTTCGCTCCAGAGGCGGCAGATGAAGCCTCATCTTCCTTTCCCCGCTGCTCTTGCTTTGCTTTCTCGTCATCAACCCTTAACCTTGCGTCCCTTTCTCCCCCTCCTTCCCGTTTCCGCCTGTCCTGTGCCGCTCTTCCCGAAGTTGAGAGCTGCTCAATGGTCTTCTGGTCGGAGAGAGCATCGTTCATGCGCTTCCGAACCTCCGGGTCGAGCGAGCTCATGGTGGTTGGGTTGGCTCAGCGAGAGCTGTTGAATGGGCTGCATTTCCAACAGTCAGTCAAACGGTCAGTATCGATGGGGAAGACACAAACCAACTGGTCTGAAGAGTTATGACCGTGGCTATCTTGACGCGTGTGGGCGACGGGAGAACAAGCTGCTTTCTCAACTTTGCAGAGAGCCTGGTGGTAATTGAGAGTGCTGGGTTGCAACGCCTCTTGTATGCTAACAGACTCGTGTGCATGAGGGCGATAGGCAGCAACACCCAACCAACAGTCTGTCAGCCCTCTTTGGCCGCCGGCAGATGTGCCAGATGGGAAGTTATTTTGCCCACCCAACAACACATGGACTGGAGAGGTATCAGTGCTGCCTGCTGATTGGGACATTGAGAGAGGGGGCAGGACGAGATGGGATGGGTGTCTGCAACCATCCCAATCGATGATGAGGCGGGGGTTGCATGAGGGTTGCAACTCCTCCCAGAGCAGCCCTCAACGAGCCAGTCTTACTGCGAAGGAGTCTTCACCTGGTTGGCTGCTTCTAGACGAGTTCTGCTGCCCTGAAATTATTGGACAGACAAGTTAATTCGTGATCCATACCTTACTTAGCCTTATGGGTGGTGCCATGTATGGAATCCAGAGGCCTGGCTCATGGTCGATAGACTCATGGGTACCGCGCTTGTGGGAACGAGAGGGATAAGTCAGTCAAAGCCGAGGGCAACATTGGGTTACCTGGGGACTTTTGAACCACAAGGCGCACTTGCTCCCTGTCATGGCAGCACTTTGCGAAGTGGAGAGTGATGGTGTTGGTCAATCATATTATACCACGCCCATTCCCTCATCATCCCATGGCCCATACCGTGTACTCCTGAAGCCATACCTCCCATAACACCCAGCACCTATTTCTTTACCACTTGGCGTCCTTGCTGTCAAGGAAGGCCTTGAGAATAGCCACGACCTTGTCTAGCGCAGCCAGGTACTCGCGCAGCGCCTCCTTGTTCTTCTCGTCGTCCTCGCCGAGCTTAGCGTAAAAGTCCTTGCGGTAGGGGCAGGCGCTCATGGCGGCGCTGAAGATGGGCTTGACGAGGAAGCTATGGTGGGGCTTGAGGGTGACGCCGTAGGCGCCGCGGAACGAGTCGGCGAGCTCGTCGGTGCCGCTGGCCACATTCTGGCTCAGGGCGATGCATGTGAATTCGAGGCCTCTGCGGGGGGGGCGAGACGGGTCAGTTTTCCGTGTTCCTCCGCTGAGGAGGTATGTACGACGGGGGTCTCACCTCACGAGCCACAGGAGGCCCTCGGTGGCCTTGTGGGACTTGGTCTTGAGCTCGTTCCGGACGAGGTCTTGGAGGTTCTGGGACTCGAGGGGGGCCTCCAGCTGACGTTTCCTGAGTTTCTGCGTGGCGAGGTATAATCAGCTGCTGAAGGCGACGGGGAACCTGTGGTCAGGGGGAACGCACCTCGATGTTGCCCATCATGTCCTTCTTGACCGGCGAGAAGGCGACGGAGCCAAGAAGATCTGGCGGCAATTGTGTTAACGGCGGCTTCATGACAAGAAAGTCAGAGCTTCCGTACCGAAGAAGGTGGTCAGGGACTCGGCGGCATCGAGAAACTCGGTGGTAGAAACGGCGTTGGCATTCTCGGCGTCAATGGGGACGTTGACGAACGAGGCCTTGAAGGTGTCGAGGTAGGTGCCTCCGGAGGGGATCTGAGCGGTCGCCATGGTGTCTGATGAGGGGGTATACGGGCTGGTCGTCGAGGAGTCTGATCTGTGAGATTGAGTTGTTGTTGGGGTGGAATCAGGGGTGGTCAGCTTCGCCCGGTGTCTTGTACTGGAGACCCTCATGGACCCCAACCTGGAACCGCTAACGATGCCCCGCTATCAGGAGGTTACCCCGCCCCCGCCAGCACTCAGGAACCAGGGTCACGTGCGACGTCCATTGGTGTTCCTGTTGGAAGTGGAAGAGCCCGCATGAGTGTCAATTGATGATCATGCCATGCCTCGACCCTTCTTTGATTTTGACTCGATGGGGATGAAAAGGAGAGGAACTATGGCTCGAACTCTTGCGACCAGATTGACAGGGATCTGGAGAATGTCAGCATTTCAGGCAGGGGTCGGCTATGTGGCCCAAGCTCCACTAGCCACAGAAAACAGACCGCTCAAGCCCTGGCAAAGTCCTTATTCTGTTCAACGGAATGCAACGCCCCATGACCGCAAATCGAACGACCTGGTTTCGCTCAATCAAGGAACCGACAACTTATTACGGGAGATTGAGTTCGACTGCAGGTTTCAATGCGATGGCGCTCGGATACCGGCATCGACGGTGTTGCCCGACTGAATTCCCATTATTCCCGAGTACAGAACCCGGCGGCGATGCACGCAAACAACCTCGAGCCCAGAACACTCGGCTCTGTGACGTCATGGGTCTTGTCATCCTTCGTCCTGCTGTCTGCAACCGTCGAGAGCCGCTCTTTCGGAATAAGAACAAGCATTGTTCCTCGTCGAGTCGAAGGTGAATCCCAAGTTTAGATTTAACGTTACAACACATCGGTGAACCGCCAATGAGCCCTCGTCAACAAAGATCACCTCCCGTCTCTGACCACAGCCACAAACCAACCAAGGATCAACCAGTGTTCGTCCAGTTCAACTCTGTGTATTGTGGATCAGCAAACCATCTGAAGAACCTGGAAACTCGTGTTGCACGTTGATCAACCAAACTCAAACTTCTGCCCTTCATCGTCCGCCAGCCAGAAGACACGCTTCGTCCTCGACCCGGCACCAGCTCCTCAAGTCCGCTGAGATGCCCTCGACGGTTCGACAACAAACCGTATAAACAGTATCTTCTACGCAGTTATCATGACGGCCGTGGCAGCCCCTGAGGATGCTCACAGCAAGTCTCATGGCCTGGGCAGCAAGCTCAAGCTCCCGTTCCGCGAGGCCAAGGACAAAGTCCACGACCACAGCGACGACCACCACAACCCCCTAACTAGGGCCAAGATCCACCTCATTCACCAAAAGTAGGTCTCTCACTTGACTCTCTTATGGATACAATACTTATGGATTCATAGGCACAAGATCGGCAAATTTGCCAACCTCGTAGGTCGCCCCTGAATCGCATACCTCACCTCACGTCTTTAAACCAGCGCCCCTAACCATCCAAATAGTTTAACCCTCAGCACCGCCACGATGAGGCTCATGAAAAGGCCTGTGACGAGAAGCGCAGCAAGATTGCCGAGTCACATCGCTTCGAGTCTTACTTTCCAGAGCGGGATGGCAACATGGTAAAGTGGTATGTCGATGGCAGGGACTACTTCTGGGCCGTCTCAGTCGCTCTCGAAAACGCAAAGGAAACCATCTACATTGAGGACTGGTGGCTATCGCCAGAGTTGTTCCTCCGCCGGCCGCCCGCCTTCAACCAGGAATGGCGTTTGGATCGGGTGCTCAAACGAAAAGCAGAGGCCGGCGTCAAGATCTACATCGTCATCTACCGCGAAGTCGAGGCCGCCCTCACATGCAACTCGGAACACACCAAGCACGCCCTCCAGGCCCTTTGTCCAGAAGGCTCCCCCGGCTTCGGCAACATCAAGATCATGCGCCACCCGGACCACAACGTCCTCGAAAACGCCGCGGATATGACTTTCTACTGGGCCCATCACGAGAAGTTCATCGTCGTGGACTACGAGATGGCCTTCATCGGCGGCCTGGACCTCTGCTTCGGCCGCTGGGATAACCACCAGCACGCCCTGTCCGACATGCACCCGGAGGCCGTCAAAAACGAGGTATGGCCCGGACAGGACTTCAACAACAACCGCGTGCTCGACTTCAAGAACGTCCAAGACTGGAAGCAAAACGAGCTCAACAAAGCCACCTCCGGCCGCATGCCCTGGCACGACGTCTCCATGGGCCTCATCGGGCCCTGCGTCTACGACATCGCCGAGCACTTCGTCCTCCGCTGGAACTTCGTCAAGCGCGACAAATACAAACGCGACAAGCGCTTTGAATGGCTCGAACTCGAAGGCCGCCAAGGCGAAGACGAAGACCTCGTCGGCGTGCAGCGCCCGCGCCACCCCGTCGGCGGCTACGTCCTTCACCCGCTCACTCGCATAGTCGACAAACCTGTCGAAAACCGCGGCACCGTGCACGCGCAGCTCGTTCGCTCCAGCGCGGACTGGTCCAGCGGCATCCTCACAGACCACTCCATCCAAAACGCCTACACCGACCTCATCCGCAACGCCCAGCACTACGTCTACATTGAGAACCAGTTCTTCATCACCGCCACCGGCGACCAGCAGTCCCCCATCCGCAACACCATCGGCCGCGCCATTGTCGACGCCGTCGTCCGCGCCGCAAAGGAAGGCCGCAAGTTCCGCGTCATCGTGCTCATCCCCGCCGTGCCCGGGTTCGCGGGCGATCTCCGCGAGGACGGCGCCATCGGCACGCGCGCGATCATGGATTACCAGTATAAATCCATCTGCCGCGGGGAGCACAGCATCTTTGGCCAGCTCCACGCCGCGGGCGTCGACCCCAACAAATACCTCTTCTTCTTCAACCTGCGCAGCTACGACCGACTGAACCGGTCCGCCGCCGTCAAGAAACAGGAAGAAGAATCTGGCGTGCCGTACTCGCAGGCGCAGCGCGCGCAGGCCGAGGAAGTCATGGGCGAGGGGATCCATGGGACGGTCGACTCGTACGGGCAGCGGAACAAGCACATGGGGAAGCGGCGGGAGCAGAGCAGCCAGCGCAAGGCAGAGGGCGGGGAGCTGCAGGATAATTTGGATGAGGCGCATCGGCCGGAGCAGGTGGTGAGGGATATGGATGCGAAGAGGAGGTTTGAGGCGGCGGATGGGGATGGACGGCGGGATGGGGAGGGGGAGGAGGGTCCGGAGCCGACGGTGGCGCATCGCGCGATGGCGGACACGGGGAAGTTGTTGGAGGCGAAGTGGGAGGGGGATGATGAGGATGAGGTCAATCATTGGATTCAGGAGGAGTTGTATATCCATGCGAAGTTGTTGATTGTGGATGATCGGGTGGTGGTGTGTGGCTCGAGTAACCTGAATGATCGGAGTCAGCTAGGGTATCATGACAGCGAGCTGAGTATTGTTATGGAGGATACGAGGAGGTTTGAGTCGAGGATGGGGGGGCAGCCGTTTGAAGCGGGATGGCATGCGGCGAGTTTGAGGAGGTATTTGTGGAGGGAGCATTTAGGGTTGTTGCCGCCGCAGGATCATGATGCGAGCGATGATCCCAATGCGCAGCCGCCGGGGGATGAGTCGCCGAACGATGTCAAGGATGGGGATGACTCGTGGAATCTCGTCGAGGACCCGTTGAGCGATGAGCTCTGGGATATGTGGACGGAGAGAGCGACACAGAATACTCTGCTGTTCAGGCAGTTGTTCCACGCGGATCCGGATGATCATGGTAAGCCCCTAATTCCTCAAACCTTTGTCGACAACATACTGACGACCATGACAGTCAAGAGCTTCGACGACTACAACGGCTACATGCCGCCCAAGGGCGTCCCGCCGGGCCACATCTTTGACCGCATGATTCCGCCCGAGGAGGTGCGCCAGAAGCTGGACAAGATCAAGGGGCACCTGGTGTGGATGCCGCTGGCGTTCTTGGAGGACGCCCCCATGGCTGAGAAGGGGCTGCAGGTCAACTCGTGGACTGAGAGTGTCTACACATAAGGGGGTAGGGGTTCAGGGTGTGCTTGTTTTGTTAGTGTATGAACCAGGTCGGCGTCTGGCGGAGAATTTACTGGATTTGATCATTTATTTTCTCACCACATCGTCCCCCAAACTCAACCCCGCGTGCATGATCTGAGTATCTCATCCGGGATCCCCCCTACCTAAGCCCAGATCCGAGTTCTTCTTGGCGTAAGGCCGCATCCGCACCAGCCCGTCGCCCTGCCCGTGATCGTCCTCCCCGATTGGTCTTGCGACCCGTGAGGCACTCGCCTCGCAGCTCAGCTCATGCAGGGACGCCAAGCGACGGGACTGCACTCAGGAGCAACCACTCGGGGAGGGCCAAGAGTGAGACAGCAGATGCACATCTTAACCTTGTGCGAAAAGTTTGCTTGTGGGTACTGTGGGCGTGGTAACACTGGCACTGGGGTTGGTGTTGGCGTTGTGATGGTTGATCTTATACTTCTCAGCCGTGAGAGGGGGGGAATCAGGGCATCAAGACGGGTGGCCACAGGTGTATAAAAGGTCAGTAGCTTTCGTTCACGATGTCTGCAACCTTTGTTCCCAAGCTGTTCTTCTCACGGCCTTTACCCTCACCCTCCTCAACCCCTTGAACCCTTTCTCCCCCACACCCCTTTCCCTCATTTCGCCCAACATGCATCTCCTCCTAACCCTCCTCCTCCCCCTCCTCCCCACCCTCGCCCACGCCCAAGCCCAAGACTCCCGCACCATCACCTCCTGCGGCCGACGCAACACCCCCCGCTACTGCGCGGGCACCAACTACACCGTCTCCCTCTCCTCGACCTTCCTCTGCGGCGACTCGCGCTTGGGCCCTACCCGCCTCCCGCTCTTCTCCGACGACCTGCCCATCGCCCCCGTCCTCGCCGCTGCCCTGTTTGGGTACGACCGTTTCGGCGGTCTGTGCCCCGGGGAGTTTGTCAAGCGGTGGTTTAACACGACGAGCGGCTGGTGGGATTATCCGCCGCAAAATGGGTTTACTTTGGTGGATGCCGAGGGCGGGGAGCAGGTGCAGGTTGGGAAGAGGCCGATGCAGGGGAATGTGACTTTGGCGGCGGATACATTGATCGATCGGTTTGGGAGCGAGTATGGGACTTTTGTGAGTCCCGCGGGCGCGACGTACGCGCAGAGGGCGCTGCCGCCGAGTAATCTGGTGGGGAACGAGGTTGGGTGAGTACTTCCTTTCCTGGGAGGGTGAGAGGGGGCTGGACTGATGAGATGGCAGGTATCCGTACAACTACCATGTGTACAGCGTGGTGAAGCCGCTGGTGGTGCTGGCTGGGCCGATCGCGCCGTGGTTTGGGCAGCAGGGGGCGGGCGTGCAGTATATGCTGTATAAGAATGTTATGACGCTGATTTCGGAGGGGTATTTGAGGAGGGAGGATGCTTCGGTGCTGCTTCCTTGATGGAGATGCGGGACGTGTGGGAGCTTTGGGGGGGCGGGGCAGCGCAGAAGATGAAGACCCCGTGAACCACGGAAAGTCAGGACTCATATAGTCGAAAAGGCGTGGGGGACGTCTATACTTGAGACTTGGCCCTCTGGTGGATGTCAGGATCCCCCTTTTTGGTGGGAGTTGAGTTTCGAGGCTAGAAGATGGGGGCAATATTTCGTGTAGCAATGGAAGAGTAAAGGGGTTGAGATGACTTTCATGGGTGGATTTCTCATAAATGAGTTTGAAAAAAAAAAAGAGCATGATATCCAAGGCTAATTACAACGAAAACGATGACAAAGACGATGACAAGGCCCCCGATGAGGATTCTAGGCTGCTTGACGAGCTGCTCTCGCAAGAAACAGCGAGTCGCGAGCGCCTAAAGGCGCTCTGTTACGAGGATATCCTGCTGATGGTGGTGCGCTACCTGGAAACCGGGGAGGATGATCTTGCTATATCAATCAAGCTTATACACTACAGAGGGGCAGACAACAAGCCTAAGCCGTATGTAACTACGTTGCCCCAGATTTCCTTTTTAGATTAGAACTGACAATCGACCCTTTAGGACTATCTTTTTCTTCACCCCTACTAGGAGATTAGTCTTCTGCTTTATTAGTATCATCATTAGCATAGCGTTGCACGACAGCGCATTCCAAGCGTCGAATCTTACTAGTGCTAAGGACGTCTTTCAGATCAAGAACAGGGGACACGTGAAGTGTACCCTATTATGTTGGAGGGAGGAATGGCTTAAGCGACCTGTCTTCCGCCGGCACGATAGTCCCGCTTCAGCGAATATACCCGACAAACCAAGGAACAAGACCTCTCCGTCTCGGTCTCTTGAGACGCTCCTAGGTACTATATCTGACAATTCTGCTTTAGGGGATGAACAGTATCGGCCTCTTATTGCAAGAGTTCCTTGACCTTCCACACCTGCAGGCCGCCCCACCTGCCTTTGTCGCCTGCAACACTCACCAGTTTTCCACTTCAACACCAACAAGCAATACATCACCAATTTTGCCCTGACTGCCTTGCATTCCCTGCAACACCTCTTCTATACGATAAGCTTAAGGATGACATGGCGCGACAATCGCTCGATGCTGGAGAAGAGAAACTAGTGCAACCAAAGGACTTCCGTAGGGGGGTAGCAAATATGGCAAACGGTATGTTCCTTCACTGCCTAGGAGAGCCTTATTCTAACAGCATATAGGCAACGCCTTGAACGCTATATAGGATCAGATGATGCGTTACGACCCGAAGTGGGCTACGTTCAACAACGTATATACCAACAAGATTATTGGGTTCCACCTTTAGAACGCGTTCCTGGAGGAGCCGACCGAGAACAGCCTGCTCAGAATGCTCTCGTATATTGGCCATATATGCGACCCCCGCGCAAGGAAGGATATGGTTCCCGATGAGGTCTAGGAGATGATGCCGCCTGATCCGGAGATCGCAGCGCTGAAGGCGGAGAGGGAACGTCTCAAAGGCGGCCGATACCGTATCAAAGGCACGGAAAATGAGGAGCAGATTCGCGAGCTCAGCAAGTTGATCGCGAGCAAGGAGGCGTAGCGTAAGAAGAAGATCTAGTAAGAATACCGGGCAGATTACTTCTATAATCGCCCGAGTCGGGACATTGAGAGACAGGTTATCGAGGATGATAAAGAGGAGGAGTATATCGAGCCGACTATTGACCTGCAGATACCCGAACGTGCCTAGCTCACCGAGATCCTCTATAGCCAGCCGGACGACTTGAGTTCTATAGAGCTGGTCGAACTCCACATCCAGGCGGCCGAGCTTATAGTCGCCCTATACGGCAAACGAGAGACCCTGAAACGGAACTACATCCGACGAAGGACGAGGGCCGACGTTATAGTAAAAGAGGAGTCACCCGAACCGGACCCCTTTCCGCTGCTAATAGACAGAAAGCAATGCCCTCGCTACATCGGAGATGAGACTCTTTCGCTTCAAGAGAGGACATTCAAGTACTGTCGACCGGCGGTAATATACAACCATTTTGATAGGAAGCACGGTCAATAGCTAGGCGGCATGAAGCAGATATTATATAATCATCCTAAATGTAAGGGGGAGGCGCTAGAGTTCAAGCACTTGAACCATTTCAAGAATCATATACAGAGGGTCTACGGCATTAAATTATGGGTTTGAGTACATTTAACTCATTTGAGGTTCTTAGAAAGGCTAATTAAACACGTCGACAGCGATATACAAGGTTTTCGAACCCGTCTTATACTGCCAGCGCGCTGGCGCCGGCCACCCTCTCATACCCCTGTCGTGATTGGGCCAGCTCTTGCTAGACGTCCTGGAATGAGACCTCCTCCTCGGCCCAGGTATGAGATAGGATTGCATAGAGCAGGATAGCGGGGGGCAAGACTATTTGGGCCTGGAACTCGACAAGGTGAAGCTTGGTGGTGTGGGGGAGACGCATTTCTGGTTTCTGTCGGGTGGTAGATCAACGACGGTGAGATTTGAGCAGAAATTACGAGTTGGAAGTGGAATTAGGTTTTGTCTTGCCACTCAGTGTGATAAACTGTCTGTCCCTACGTCTTAGAGGGACTCCAGAAGGTTAACTACGTTCGGAACAATGGTTCGGTAGAGCCAAAAGGTTTATAACAAAAGTATAATTGATGCAAGAGTGTCCAGCAAGAATGTACTATATTGACGAGTTGTTTACTAGAGAACTCCCAGAGCTTCTCTAGCACGAGTGACTATATACTTCCATGCTCCACCAATGAGCTATAGTGATCCTGTCCCATTGATTGAAGGGGATTACTGTAACGGGCTGAGCCCGTTGACGGCCTCGGAGACTCTCGGCCATGGAGACCCTTAACGCTATGACCTATCAACGCCATGATCCAGCGCCTTGGTCCATCAGTGCTATGATCCGCCAGTACCCATACGACCTTCAACACCATTATACATCCCCTGATGCAGCTGGCATGTCATGGCACGCACTCTCCATCTGGTCATAAGAACAAGCTCATGTCGTAGGAACTGTTACTTTCCTCTCTCTTCTTTCTTCAGATTTAGTGTACTCGTAGAGTCGTCACCAGCTAGTTGCAATACACTCGTTGAGACCATTACAATTACGATGAGCGTCACTGATCGTACCCCGGATTAGTGGGCTCATCCCCTAAGCGGACGATCCGGCTTATTCCTTGGTATATTGAGCCGCTCTCAGACCCGATAGCCTTTAAAGGTGTCTTCCGCGCTTTTAACTGGTCCTTGGCCAGAGCGTAGCCCCACCTGGCTTGCATATATGGTTGGTTCGTGACACGTTCCCGAGAGCAGTTTTTGGAGCACAAGTCTTCAACCTGCCTTTGCCAGAGCCAGAAACGGCTTTGATGGTATGCGGGCTAATCGGCCAAAAAAGGCAGCAGAGCCCCTTTGGACGTGGATGCCTGGACCGGCGTTTGGTGAATGCAGTGAAAGGAGAGCCCATCTGGCGACAACAGTCCGGGAGCAAAGACGTGCTGCGTACACTAGGCCCGCCCTCTGTGGAGTGAGACAGACTGGCAAGAGTGGTAATGATGTCTATCTAAGCTAACGGTGGGTGTGGAAGATACTGCAAATAGGTGGATAAGGGGACGCCTGGGCGTACGGGCTATGTGGGCGCAGTCCCACGCCACAGTTGGAGGTGCGATCCTCGACGCTGCAGCCAAAGACCGAACTACCGTGTGTACGCGATGCCAAAGAGCCGCTTTGGGATGGTAGAGAGCGACGGTAGTGCTCTTGGGTTATTTTCCTTGACCCTGCTGTTCCGCGCAGCAGCAGCTCCGTTGTTACGAATCGCTGCGGTGTTGGAGATGGCGATTGTGACGGCGAGGAAGGATGCAGCAGTGGGAGTTGCTGGCGCGCGGGGAGGCGTTTTTCTGGGCTCACCTCACATTGGCGGGAGGGGGTCGGGCATATACTGGTCAGGCAAGCCTGACCCAACGTAAGGCTGAGTGGCGAGACAAAACCCAACTTCACTCCCAACTTGCAATTCCTGCTCAACTCTCTCCGTCGTTGATCCACCACCACCCGCAGAAACCAGAAATGTATCTCCTCCATACCACTAAGCTCCACCTCGACGAGTTCCAGGATCAAGGGATCTGGCCCCCTGCTACCCCGCCCTACGCCATCCTATCCCATACCTGGGCTGACGAGGAGGTCTCATTCCAGGATGTCCAGCAAGGGTTGGCCCAATCACGGCGGGGTTATGAGAAGGTCGCCGGCGCCTGCGCGCTGGCAGTACAAGACGGATTCGAATACCTTGTATGTCGCTATTGAAGTGTTCGGTTTATGGTGATTCTAATAGCATCATTAGTGGATAGACACTTGCTGTATCGACAAGTCGAGCTCGGCCGAGCTCTCGGAAGGTATCAACTCCATGTTCCGATGGTACCGCGACGCCGAAGTATGTTATGCATTCCTGAGCGACGTGGACGCCGAAGAAAACCCCTACTCCGAGGGAAGCAGCTTCTGTAAAGCGCGCTGGTTTACCCGCGGATGGACGCTACAAGAGCTTATTGCGCCGGGCGTGGTCTACTTCTACGGCAAGGGCTGGAAGCAGATCGGCTCGCGGGAGACGCTCCTCGACCTCATCGTCGACATCACCCGAATCAGCGCGAGCTACTTTACGACCGGCGATCTCACCCAGTTCTCGGCCGCACAAAAGATGTCGTGGGCCGCCGAACGCCAAACAACCCGTCTCGAAGACCAAGCCTACAGCTTACTAGGCCTTTTTGACATCAACATGCCGCTGCTCTATGGCGAGGGCGAGCGCGCCTTCCAGCGGCTGCAGGAGGAAATCCTCCGCCAGTTCGAAGACGACTCCCTGTTCGCGCACAACGGCCATGACGTCCTTGCCAAGTCACCTGGGTGGTTCGAGGACTGCGCAGACGTTACCCGCTTCGACGACGCCTGGCCGTACTGCCAAAACCCCGCCCTCCTCAACCGCAGCCTATCTCTCAACAGCACCCGGATTACAATGACCTTCGCCGCCGCGCAGTACAGTGCGTTCGGCAGGCCTCCTGCGTCGTGTTTGCTTGTAGTGCTGAACTGCGGCACGGCTGAGGGGCCGGCGACATTGGTGCTGCAAGAGGATAAGTTGGGTATCTGGTCTAAGATGTATCCTTTGAAGGGGGAAGAGGCGCTAGCTGCACTATTGTCGCGCCGTGTCAAGAACAGGACGGTGTCCATTACACGCGCGAAGCGGGGTGGCAACAGGGTGTGGGAATGGCGGGCGGCGTCCGCGGAGATGGATAAGTTTATAAGTCGGTTTCAAGATGGGGATAGGGTGAGACTGGAACCGACTATGACGCCAATTGTGAGGCCGCCGCCGGGGTTGACGGCGGGTTTAGCGACGGCGCAGGATGTGTTGAGGGATAATATTGTTGTGAAGGGGCCTGGAGCAACGTCGGGTTTCGAGGTGCGGTATGTGTATGCGGTTAGGTTTCAGGAGAGGTGGTTGGGACGGAGCGATGAGGTTCATCTGATCCCTATCTACGGGGAGGACCAGGGGCAGTCGTGCGTTGTCTTTTCGCGGCGGGGGGGGCAGTCGTTTATGGTGACGCTGAGGCCGACAAGATCTTCGGTTAACGCGAATCTGTACACGGACATTCCTCCGTGGAAAGGGGAGAACACTCTAGCCTATATGGAGGGCTTAGAAAGGGATAGGAGGGAGAACAAGAATGAGGAGCCGTGCTGCCGTGCTACGCAGCGGGTTGACGGCGAGGAAACTGTGGTTGTTGAGGTGCAGAGCCGGAGGCGAAGCAACGGCTGGTGGGTGTATGTTTCTGTGGCACAGCCACTCGTCGTCTTCAGAAGAAATCCCGACGTCAGCCGTGTTTTCGGGCTCGGGGCGGGACGCAGGAGGCGCGGAAGGCGGCACAGGGGGTAGCTAGGGCTAGGGAGGCTGCTCAGGATTTCCAAGAATTAGTTTCCCCAGTCATTGAGTTCACATACATCGGGCGAGGCTATTTAACACTCTCTAGTTAGACAGTTTTCCCATTTCGAGTTGGCCAGTCCCAACGGTTGACCTCCACCGCCCGCAAGTTGCCCAAAAGTTGCCCAAGTGGTGATGCTAGCCCCTCATCCGGTGCACTACCCAAATCCTTCTCAGCCAGGTGCCTGGAAAAGCGCTGATAGCAACCCAAAGTCGTGTCGTTACAGGAATCTCTCCTCTTCAGATATTCCAAGAACTCGGTCTTATGTTGTAAATACTTCTTGAACCCTGCCTTCGGGTCGAAAATCGAGTGGTCGTCGAACTACTCAACCCAACATTGTCGTGCTCGGAGTCTTGTTGCTGTTAAGGTGACGTCTCGATGTATACGCAACCAAGCCAAGGTGATACCTAATCACGTGATGTCCTTCCCAGACCGAGCGACACGGCTGCGGCGAGGATCTCGACGACGTCGGCCGAGGAGCCGGAAGGGCCCTGACGCTATAGGCTTCGGCGCTGTGGGCTAACACAAGTCATGGATTCACGTAACCAAGGCAAAACCTCTACGGGCATCCACAGTATCTACAATAACCCGCCCATGAAGACGCTCATACTCGTCAAGCGCCTTCGTCTCCACCATATTCTCGTAAGGCTCCTATGTCTCCTCTTCGCCCTTCCACTTCACAAGCATTTTCCAGCGCCATCATCCCGCCTGTTCTTGCCGCAAATCTCCTCCACCTCCCATTCCTCGGCGTTTTTGAGCTTGATTTGATATCTCACCTGAATAACCCCGGCACTGCGCCCTGGGAACTGCTCGGCGATCGCGGACTAAGAAAGTCCCTGCCCCTTCAGCTCAAGGATCTTGGCGTCGTCCGCTGATGTGTACCTCGCCCTTCTTGACGTTGAAGCCGGCTTGCCTTTGCACTTCGTGGTCCCGCTGCTCTTCTGTCTCGCTAGGCGGTGCCTCTTTGCGGTGGTTCCCTGATTCTCCATTTCACAGTACCCCGCTCCGTGTTTTGCGCATCGATTCCAGGTGAACTGCACCATGAAGGTGGGTGGCGAACCGTCCATTGTAACGCGCTTGAGAACTGCGTCTCTAAGGGGCCCCTCGGATGCTACGTGTCCTGCGCAAAGATCCCAGGTGAACTGCACCATGAAAGTAGGCAAACATCCATTGTAACACGCTTGAGGACCGCATCTTCAAGGGGCAATTTCTCGAACGCTGCAGCGGGGGTGTTGTCCATCTCAATGTCCTTTTCTGGGGACAATGGTGAATAGGCAGCGCCGCACTGGCGCATAGGGTGTCGGAACCATCTCTTAGCCTCTCCCGAAGCGTCGTTGCAGGACAGACAGGTCTGCTGCTGAGATGCTGTTCGGCTGGTTGCAATGATCGCGGTACTCCCCCTACGGCGCTTATTCGGCGGTGGCTGGACAATATTATCCTCGCTGTGTTCAGTGTCGCTGCACACACTGCTAGCTAGGCCCGCTAAAGGGCATAGCGAGATTGTCAGACGCTCGACTAATGCGATGTCCTTAATGCTAAGACGCAATATGTATAACCTCGACCTCGGCTTCAAACCGGAGAATATGATGCCCCCTGATCCAGATCCGCTGGCTCTAATACGATACTCCTGTATCTTCTGGGCCGACCATCTCTGCTCCCTGAACAGTGATAACTCTAGGCTCCTAGGAGAACTGACGGACGATAGGAAGGTGTTTGGATTCTTGAACGAATACTTCCTCCGCTGGGTCGAGAGTTTGTCTCTTATAGGGCAACTTTCTAGTAGGCTGCTCTCGATAAGAAAGTTACTGCATGTCGCTCAGGTATTTTGATGATGTCGTTATTGTCAGGTTACTAAATGCTGTCAGTCGCAACCGAACATTAACCCTCGCCTTCTTGAGCTGTTGAAAGACGTAGAGAAGTTTGCGTTCAGTTACGGGTCGATCATAGGGCGGGCTCCCTTGCAGACGGCAAGACACTTGCGTCGGCTTCAAGAGATGAAACCGTCCGGCTCTGGAATGCGGCGACTCGCGCGTATCGGCAGACGCTCGAAGGGCATGGCGGCTTGGTCATGGCAGTGACTGAGCTAATGATATCGTAGTACTTTGATTGTAGTACTATTATGTTTGTGATCCAACTACTGTGGCATGGCTAAGGATACACCAGCCAGAAGACAGCAAGGCTGGGGGGATGGAGGACTACGATGCGGCAGCTGTAATCACTTCCGAAATCACTCCCAGCGTTGTAATGCCGTAATACGGATGCTGTGTCCCGAGCTTTTGTCAGTGGCCGATCGTCTCTCTGAAAAAAAAGAAAAAACAGGTTCATGAGCTTCCAGTTAACGTACCTCGGTGGCCCAGAATCCAGTGATGGCGCTTCCTGGGGCAGCCTTGACTACTACTTTGGTAGTAGTCCCCGTGTTTTGTCCTTCATCCATCCTAAAATGCTGTGATCTCCGGCGATTGGTAGAAAACTGGTAGTTGAAGGGAGGATGTGTCAGACTGGGTCCCTGGGAGAGTCACATCCTGAACAAAAGGCAAACTGTCACATACCATGCACCAATCCATGACACCTTCCTCAACCTTCCATTGAGGCTGGCTCCAATCTGGTTGATAACAATGTCCCAACTCAACGGACTCAATTCGCTCACCCCCAGGGCCGTCGATAGGGAAGTGAGTGTTACGTGCCCGAAAATCATCGGCCACTGGGTGCCCGAAGAGCTGGTGCTCGGCAGGCACTTCAATGTCAAACGCAAACCCAAGACGGCGTATGCCATTCTGCCATGTTATGGACATGCCGGTTAAGTGCGGAAGGTAGATACCACCGGGGCCTCCAAACTGGGCCCAGTACAGCGGTCTATACCCTGAGAAGAAGTGCTCGAGCGCGAAGAAGGACTCCTCGTGCAATCGGAGATGTTCTGGCGGAGCGTGGGGGTACCACAATCCCATGGCCCTCAGTTTGGCTCCTTTGTCCATGTACAGGTTGGGGGGAGATTGGCGTCGGACAGAGAGACTGACCATCTTGCACCCCTGCGAGACTTGAGATTAGCAAGTAGAAGGGAGTCACCTAGCCAAAGCAAGTTTAGGAGGCAATACTTACGTCAAACCCTGCTTCGAGGCTCATGATTCGACCGCTATTGGCGAGGCGCTGCGTGATGGGAAGGTTGTCAGGAAAGCCTAGCCATTGTGATTTTGAGTCTGCTGGCCCTGTGATGCATTGGAGGCCGCAAATACCGCGAGATGCTACAGCCAGGTTAAGCCCCCAGAGTTCAGAGAGCTCTGCAGAGTGTTGGCTGGGGGTGCTGTATCCTAGGTTAATTGTCTCGCTGGACCTGGCAACCAGAGAGATGCCGGCAATATACTGTCGGTCACCAAGCGTAACCGTGTTTACGAACAACCGAAGCAAGCTGTCGGGTACGGCTATCTCCTGTTTCCAAAACCTCAGGCTCCCTCTGTCAAAGCTATCGTATGCACCCCGAAAAGGGTCAGGGTCCCTTTCCCAAAACCATGCGGTAACCTCGGTAGGACGGGTCGTCGAGTGCAAGGTTGGATCCGGTGCCCACATTGGGGCAAGACCAGGCGGGAGTTCATTCCACTCAAGCCTGAGAATATCAATAATCCCTTGAATCAAACCCCATACTCGACGCCGGTTCCTTAGGCTTGGACCAAGCGACTCGAGACGTGAGTCCCGCGTCCGGCGATACAACCACCGCCAGTTTTTGAAGGCACTGCCGGGCCAAGGGCCAGAAATCCAAGTCCGATTAGCAGGTCCCTTGAACCTTGAGGCCCAGAACTGCTGGCTGTAAAAGATGGGGGAGAAGGCTCTCGAGGCCAGACGGGCATTGAGCGCATCCGCCGTGGGCAAAAAGGCGGCGATTGCGGCACAAATTTCTCTGGGAAGGGATACAAAGCAGTCTGCTCCCATAGAAACCTCGCTTAAGGAGGCCGTTTGAACGGGAGAAGGCGGCGGGTCCTCGGAGTGTTCGTCAAGAATGCTCTGGACTTCGCGTTCAGGTACCTGAAGCGGATTCTTGTCGAAGAAGTAGCCCCTTGGTTGCCGTGCTGCACTTGGGAACCAGTTTCTGCGCGTGTCAGATGGGTCCGCCCACGGAAAACACCAAGTGGTGTCCGTGTCATTTACACCGCCATAGTTATGGCCCCCTACCAATAATGTCAGCTATCTCATTCCGTATCGGGCTGTCTAGGGGGGGTTCAGGAGTTAGGTGGCTGTCTCGGGAAAAACAACAACTTCATAAACAGCCAAAAGTGGGGGGGGAAACAGTAGAATTCGTTGCCTATTACAGTCAATGCTGGTGTGGGCTCGAGGGAATGATCTGCAGACATCGAGCAGGCGAGGAAGTGGCACCGTTGCGGGATGCAAGGCGTTTTCCAGCAGGCGCCAGCAGGCTGCATGAGAGACATAGCCTGGGACGCCATTGATAACCGGTTGGCCATGGGTAACATATGCACCGCCCAGTGGGGATGGGCCGAAGGCATCATAGACGCGCCCGCTCCGGCATATGTCCGCCTTCGTCTCGGGAAGAGCGCTGAAAGCCCCGTCGGACGGATTGTCGAAGCGGCCAACAGTGGTGAGCACGGTGCCTCCGGGTCCGGCATAGACTGTTCCTGATGTCAGCTGTGATCAAACATGCGAAGGAGACAGGACAGGGAAGAACATCAACTCACGGCCACGGAACTCGTTGGTCCATGACTCGAAGTCAAACCCGCTTTCCATTTTCTTGGGTTCGGGCCCTATCTTGCATCCACATAGGGCGCAGCAGAAGGGGTGTCTGTATCTGTCCATTCTTTAATCCTGCCGTGTAAACCAGGAATAATGCACGGCAAAACACGGGGTGGGCGACTCAAGGAAATGGGCGAGGTTCTTGACGAGGAAAGGTAAGTGTGAGAGAATGGAAGAAATTAACCCTGGATGACTTCCAAGAGCAGAAATCGGCCCCTGGCTAGCGGCTGAACTGCTGCCTAAATCGGAAACGCGCGGGTCGACGGGAAAGTTACATCTCCCTCAGTCCCTCTTGGACCCCAACTCTGTCCGGTCCGATCAAGGAGTTCCAGTTGTTAACAACATCCGTCATCACTGCCATCGGGAATGTCCCATCACCAACCAAGACACTCTGAGCAGTTGATACCTCAAAGTTAACATCAATGATCATTGACACCAAACATTGATTGGAATACATGTGACCTACAGAGCCAACCAGCACGCCTTCCTGTCACTACAACCTCTCTGAGCCCAGACCTCACCCACAACCTCACCAACACTACAATCCCTCCCATTTACCAACCCACCAACATGGCACCTCGCCTCTACCAAAACAACCCCCCCATCCGTTCAAATAACCAGGCATAATACACAGTCCACCTCCCACCCCCACCCCCCACCTCACGTCCTCCGCGAATCCCTTTTTGAGTATCTCAGTCCCTCCGCGGCTTACCCGCGTTCTTGCTGACCGCGCCCTCGTGCTTCATGCCCTCGCAGCCCGTCAACTTGCCGGCGATCTCCTCGGCGCGGCCATACCCGTCCTTGGCCGGGTCGCGCCGCTCGACGGCCGCCTGCATGCTGGCGCGCGCGTGCTCCTTGTCGTGCTCGCCCGACGTGCGCCACGACTGCGAGCCAGTGATGGTGCCGATGGTGCTCTAAGTGGTGGGTGGTCGGTGTTAGTGGGGATGGTGACGCTGGAGATGGGGACGGGGGAGGGGATTAGGGGGAACGGAACCTCAGCTGCGCCCTTGATCCATTCGGCGTGGGATGCCCAGAGGCTGGGGTTTTGCTCGGGGTTCTGACCCTGCGGTTGGTTGGTGTTGGTGTTTTCTCCGGGGGCGGACATGGTTGATGTACTATTGTTGTTTGGTAGGCGTTGGGATCTAAATTGTGACCTTTACCTCGGAGTATCAGCAAGATGTTGAATGAAATTGGAAGAAGATCTAGTAGTACTGAAGGGGACGAGGGGGTAATGGTCCCGTGTAAGTCTGACGTCGACACTTGACGTCACCCACTATCTGACTGAACCTATGAGATGGATCAGGGGTTGTCTTGAAGATTGAGCCTCCAGTACTCGAGCCAGTAAACAGGTGTTTTAGTCGCGGCACATAATTCGTGTATTGGAATCTGATCTTGAGGCTATTACAACGACAAACGTATTGTCAGAGTCCCTCAGTGTCTCTATCATGGTGAAAGTTAATTGAAGCTCACAATACAACTTTGAAGCCTGTCGCGTTGGGATATCCCTTGCAATGTCATGGTTCATAAGGTACTCGCCCGGCGAACGGACCCTCCAAGCTCCTGGTCGACTGCAGCTGCTTGAATCTTGGCCCAGGATGGCAGCTCATTTTACTCTATCACTGTGAGTTGACACAGCTTAAACTCTTGACTATCCCTCAGTCACAGTATCATGTAAAACTCAGATAACCATGACCTCCAACACACCTTGATATTGGTTATGTGTAATCGAAACATCCCAAAATTCCACTCTTCCACGCTGCTCCCAAGGGCTTAAATCTATTCCCATCAAACACACCCCTTTCAAGACTACCTGGATCCATCTTTCTCGGGCGGCATCAGAATTGATAGAGCAGTTGTGTGACACACTGGGGCAGCTCGGCACGCCATTGATGGCACAAGGCCTTTCAGGTTTTAAAAGACTTGATAGGAAGGTCATGGGATGATGGGACAGCGGCATGGTTGAGGTACTAGAGGTGTAGTGCCGTCCGAGACAAGGCCGAAACCTCTCTCAGAGCACTGCATATTCTGTCGTTGACCAAGAGTCACTAAACCCTACCATACACGACAGACTGCGAACAGCTGGGCATAGGATGTGGCAGCTTGTCGCAGTTCTCACAAGGATCACGGCTACTTTTCGGAGACACTACCAAGCAGCTAAAGGCACGTACTTGAGTGAACTCACACCCACACAACTCAGCTCGCAAGCGTCTCACCCCATGACCATCGCCCTGCCGACTTAAGAAGCCGATGTGTCCTCCCGTAGGAGCTGAATCTCGACTTGTAGGGGAAATACAAACCCATGTAAGACAGTCGAAGCAGCTTTTTCTTGGCAGCCTTGTTGATGATCCCAGAAAAGGCATCGCCTTTCCAAAAAAAAAAAAAAACCTGGCTGGGCGTTAAATTCTGGTTTTGAAATGGTTCATCCACCCGCATTCTCACCGCGAACTCGAGCATGGGAGACAAGAGAAAGGGCCGGTGAAGGCCAGCAGCCCGTTGGATCGACAGAGTCATGCCCGCATTTGACCAGCCGCCAGCGCCGGACTGCGGGTGGGAATCCCGCCGGTGGTTCGGAGTCGGGGCTTCTGGGCCCAGTTTGTGTCCCGAGACGGTGAGACCGCCAGCCTGGGGGCAGGAGGTGAGACGCGAGCCCGGAGGCCGACTAATCGCAGTCAGCTGAGGCTTTCCGGCCACGTAACCACGAGGTCGAAGTCAGGCAAAAATCGGCTTCCCTCTCGCGCCAAGTGGGTGTACCGAGGACCGCTTGGCTGAGACATGGCTCGGAGGGCTAAAGATACAACAGCTTATCTTCCCGCCGAGCCCCTCCAAGCGGCTGATAGTGAAGAGAAGAGCCATCAGACACAGACTCATGACCTTTCACGATGTTTGCAGCAGTCGTAATGAAACTGACGCTCTTCTTGCTGTCGTTGTCGCTGGTCTCGGCAGCTCCATGCGGACCACCCCCTACCATGAACCACTTTCAGAAACGGCAAGTGGCAACACTCTGTGACCAGTTTGGCTACTGGTCTGGCAACGGGTACGACGTCAACAACAACAATTGGGGGAAGAACGAGGCAACCTCGGGATCGCAATGCACCTACGTCGACAGCAGCTCCAGCAGCGGCGTGGGGTGGCACACAGAGTGGACATGGGAGGGCGGCTCGGGCAAGGTCAAGAGCTACGCCTACTCGGGACGCCAGGTTAAGAGAGGCTACACGATTTCCTCGATCAAGAGCATGGACACGTCGGTCTCGTGGACCTACGACGGCAGCAACATCCGGGCCAATGTGGCGTACGACATCTTTACGGCGGAGGATCCGAATCATTCTACTAGCAGTGGTGACTATGAAGTTATGATCTGGTATGTTATGTTCTCTGAACCTTTAATACAATTCGTTTGACCTGGGAGAACTGACCCGCTGTTTGAAACAACACAGGCTGGCAAACCTCGGTAACGTCGCCCCCATCGGCGGCGCGGCAAAGGCCACAGTCTCAGTTGCCGGGAGCAACTGGGACCTCCATGTTGGCAACAACGGTGCCATGAAGGTGTTCACTTTTGTGGCCACAAGCACAAAAAGCAGTTTCAGCAGCGATGTCAAACAGTTTTTCAACTACTTGGAAGAGAACGAGGGCTTCCCTGTAAGCACGCAAAACCTGATTGGTAAGACGTCTTCCATAATCAAGCCAAAGCTGCTATCTGTTGCTCCGGGTGCTAACAATCATCCTCAGTCTTCGAGCTCGGCACGGAGCCCTTCACGGGCAGCGGCACCTTCACAGTCCCGCAGTTTTCGGCAACCATTGGGTATTGAGTCCAGGGAGTTTCACGTTTACGATTCACGGCATCAACTACGGCATGATTTGAGGAGAGTCAGAGACAGTTCTTGTTTATGGGCAATGATGCAATGTACATAGCTAACGACTTTCATGAGCTCTATGTTCATGACCTTGCTGGATGATGCAGGGAACGCTCCTTACGCCACGTCTAGACGACGATGATCAGAGTTATGTGGTAAGCCGCGGGGGAATGGACATTGGACAGACTGGGACAGGTAGTTCTCTCTAACTAGTAGTACATAGTACGGCGGTAATACAACGACTTCAGGACGGCAGCCTCATTGTGGTGTGTTGTACATGATTGGCCGGACTGTAAAGGGATGGGTGGGTGCGGGGAAACAGGTTTAATGGTCAGGGGGCGGCTCGCATCTCTCTTCGTCCTCACTTCCAACTTCCACCTGCTTCTCTCTTTCTCAGTTGCACCCACGCTCTTAACAGAAACACTCCGGAGTGTTAATACAACATCAAAACCCCGCTCTTCATACTATTATTCCTTTCTTTCATTTTGCTTTCTAACTTTTGTTTCATTTCATTCCATTTCATTTCTCTCTCTATCTCCCAGGTTTCCCTCCTAGTTTCACTTTTCTTTTCTTATTTTTGTTTCCCCAACCGTTTTCAAGAGCATCCATCTTGCAACCAGAAACCATGTCGGGTCAGTCCAAAGCTGCTGCCTCTCCAGTTGTTGAGCAGTCCGAGTCCGACGCGAGACCTGAGACTCACAACGCCCAAGCCATGCAACTCTCGGCCGCAGACCTCGATGGCGAGCATCTCCGGCTGCTCGCCCGCCATTGAGAGGATCCTCTCCACCGAGATTGCCGAGATGACCTATGCTCAGATTATCGATGGCCTACCGATCGGCGACGTCGCTTATGATGCTCACCGCCAGCCTTGGAAGTATAGTCATGGCAACCATCCCATCATCGTCGACGCCCTGAGGAACTTAGCCCAGGCATGTTGGACAAGGCGCGAGAGTTTTGAGAGGGGTTTCGCCCTGACATTCTGATGTTCGATTCTAAGGTGAGAACAAGGACTTCAAGGTTTCCGACTTCTAAGTGCTGACACACATGGCATAGCTACTTCACGAGTACCGTTCTTGCGCACCAGGTTCAAGAGGTTTCAAGATTCGCTTGGTCGAGATGGTTGTCGTCGCAATTCATCAAATCGCCGCCATCCTCTACGAACTCGATACAAGCGTGCACGAGGACGATGGCATTACCGATTGGACACCGCCAATGCCTGATTCATGGTACGAGAGGGTCTTCCCAAACGGACCGCTGCCCAGTCTCTTCTACCACTCGTGGTACGTGCATTACGAACAGTACCCCAGACGCGTCGCCGACATGGTGGCCTCCTAGGCCGAGGCACGCATCCTGGGCGGCGTCGTCCTCTTTGATCGGCGCAACCCGGATATTGAACCCAACGCCGACCCAGATGCCATCTACTTCCACTCTGACCGACAAGACATCACTTACCGCATCTACCAACTTCCTCCTCGCCGACGAACCGCCATCCGCAAGCCCGCTCCCAATCCCAGGCGACAGAAACAACACCACCCCATGGACCCGGAGGAGCCTATTCTCGAGACTGGCATCTACCGTGACCCGTGGGAACGCAAATACATCCCCCAGGGCCGCGGCGATCGGAGGCTGAAAGATGTTTGATGCAGGATGGAGTTTCCCACCCGCGAGGACTGGGGCGCCGCAGGGGCGTGGGCATCGCGCCGCTTGAGGGAAGAAGAAGATAAGGCGGCTTGGGAGTCGGACGGAGATCCTGAGGTGTGAGGGGGTGGTTAGGTTCTGATGGAAGCCCTTCGACGTCGATGTAAAGCGAAGCAGGACGAAGACAGCATCACTGGAAGATTTTCTCGATCGATCCCCAGGTCTTTGATCCACTTCAAGTCTGCGCTTCCATGATGAATGGGAGATGAAAACCCGGTTGTCGGGCCGACACCAGAATCACATCCCGGGTCCTTCTCAGAATCTCAGTGCGCGTTGTTCACGCTTTGGCTGAAGTTCTCATGTCTAGCCGTTCCTGGCATGTGACACACTCCGCGACGTGCTCACATTCTTCCCTCTTGTTGACAAGCGAGCGGCAGGCACGCGTTCACCCACACCCGACGGTTAATCATCAGGCACGTCGAGCCTGCCCTCGGTGCCTCCCATCAAAGGCAAGCGGTCATGAAAGTGGCAAAAGACCACGGAGCCCCACCTGCGCCACGGATCTCTGCCCGACGCTTGGCAAAGGTGGACAAGGGACACACGAGGGGTTGGTGGGGAAGAGACTGGGATGCGATTGCGGGACCCCTGAGGGTTGGAAATACCCCGCTAAAACCGCATCGAAACAACCTCCAGCAGGGATGGACGGGACGGCCCCGGATTTTGAGGGTTTGTTGGTTCGGAGGGAGGACGGCTGGGAGCAGTGTATAAATTAAGGTTGGGTTCAGGTTTGACGAGGCTGAAGTGGGTAGAAGGGAGAGAAGGGCTGCAGAGTTGCGGTGAGGGACGGAATGGCTGGCATCTTGTGGTTAAAAGCGGTGGCGGCCACCTCGATCATCAGATCTTGAAAGAACGCTGCTGACTGCTGCCCCGTGTAGTCAGCATCGGGGTGGCAGTCTGTGTAGGATGGAGAATGTTCTCGTTGAACGCTTGCTATCGAGAGTTCCAGACACTGTGGTGGATCTGACAGCGGCGAGCCTCGACGCCGCCACGTAAGAGGCCAGTCGAGATGCCGGACATGACTTGTCTAAGCCAACGATCGGATGGTTCGAGAGGAGACGAGCCGCCTCGATGATGTCGATAACGTTAATTACCATTCCTCTGGTGGCGAGGCAGGTGCTGCCTGCGGTCTCGAAGCGCACTGCAGAAACACATAAGCATTCGGGTTGACGCCGCTGTCTTACCTCAGTCTCACTCCAGCTGCGTCCATCTGGGCGGTTCTTTCAAGCGCCGTCCAGCTTGCAGTTTGCTCGGGTGGGGTGTGATGGCAAACAGACATCCAGTGCTCGATTCCCCGTCTCAGGCTTGTCCTCGCCAATCACTTGGGCCACATGCATCTCATGCATCGGGCGGACGTACAGAATGTCCTCAGGTGGCCCCCACGGAGAGGACGAACAGTCCCGCCGAGGATGTCCTTGCTGGCAACCTGGAATCTGCCAAATGCAGCGCTAGCTGCCCAAAACCACATCTGGGCTCTGGGGCACCGTGACGATGCTCGGCCACAGTATGATGGGCAAACCGTGAGCGAATCCACAGCGGCCTGGAAATCGAAGAGCACGGAGACTTGCCACCAATTCGATTGCCTACCCCAGTCTGTGCGGGCGGGAGAGGCACGCTCTTGCTTTGTTTCGAGTGGCCACTCGCAGGGAGCCGTCGCAGGGAGCGGGCAGTGGGACAAACTCGGCTGGGGATGGACGGTGGACGGTGATGGCAGCCAGAATCGGCTTTTTGGGCCGTCACAAATTTTTGCATTGCCCGCCGTCTCACCGCCCTGCAGGGACACCCGATCGAGGATAGCGCCTGCTCTGATAAAGGCCGATAAGCAGGGATGGTCCAGACAGCGAGGGATCGCTGAGTCGGGAGCGGTCGGTGGCGGACCAGTTAGAGTCGCGGGAATTGCTGGAAAGAAGGGCGAATCGATAAGACGACCCTAGCGGGCAAAGGCCGGACGTCGGATGAAACTTGGTTGCCTGGGGCAAGCAGGCGTTGGGCCGGTTGAGGCGACTTGGTCCCAAGTGGAAGCGAAGCAGGAAGGCAAGAAAAAAAGTTTTCAGCGCCGCCGCCTACCCCTCCATTGGGTGGTGTGGATCCAGCGCCCGCCCCTGCACCCACACAGCAGCCCCACCTCGCCCACCACTTTTTGGGCCGCAGAGGGCTGTGCGCACCGCGGCCATCTCTTTTTTAAATATCCCCCACCACTCCCGCGCAGATTCTTCCTCCTCCGTTTCCTCAGGTCTCCCTCCCCCTCAATCTTTTCTTTTGACTGTTCGTTCCTCGTGAGCGCTCTCCACTCAGTCTTTTACCAGGGCCAGCATAGAGTAGACATTTCGACCCTCCATCGAAATACTACGGGCTCTCGAGTCGCATCCAACGCTCGCAACACCAGGATACCCGATAGACGCGCGCATTTTCGCATTTCCGGATAGACGGCGGATTAGATTCCTTCCCTCTCGGACAATACTTCACCATCACCTTTTTCCATCTCCATCGTTTTTTTCGATAAACCAAAAAATCCGCCATCATGCCTTCTCAGGTCGCCGCCGAGAACGCCAAGAGCGTCAAGGTCCTGGACGAGCTCATGCAGAAGCTCACCATCTCCAAGGAGGCCGATGCCATCAAGGAGTCCGCCGCTGCCATCGCCTCTTTCATTAACGGCCGCATTGAGGATCTCGACACCCCTACCAAGTAAGCCGCTACCCTCGACCCCTCTTTGCACACACAGAGTGTCCCAGCGCAGGGCTGCCATCCTGATGAAGCCGTCGATGTGCGCTTTGTGCGCCGACAAGCGACGACCCACACTCGATGCTGCCGCTGTCCTAAAACAGCAAGCGGCTGTTGGGTTGCGCTGCCGAATCAAATGGCGCCTTGCGCTGCGCCAACTTTTGCCCATGAAAATTTTTCGGGGCATTTTCATGCATCCCACCAAAAATTTGGAGAATTGAGGGGCTGACATGTGACGCCAAACAGGACCGTCGAGACCATCAAGAAGCAGCTCGCCAACAAGAAGGATGCCGCCCTCCGCGAGAAGGCCCTCCTGACCGTGCAGGCTATCGCCCAGCACTCCGAGGTCTCGGCCAGCGTCGAGCCCTACCTCGTTGCGCTGCTCCCCAACGTCCTTGCCGGCGCTGGTGACAAGATCACCGCCGTCAAGAATGCCGCCATTGCCGCTGCTCTGGCCATCGCCGAGGCGGTCAACCCCAACGCCGTCAAGGCCACTCTCCCCGCCCTCATCGACTCGCTGAGGAACGCCCAGAAGTGGCCCGAGAAGATGACCGTGCTCGACTTCATCGACACCATCATCCGTACCGCCCCCACCCAGACCGCCCTCCGCGTCCCTGACCTCATCCCCGTCGTCTCTGAGGCCATGTGGGACACCAAGAAGGAGGTCAAGGACCGCGCCTACAAGACCATGGAGAAGGTCTGCCAGCTCATCGTCAACCGCGATATCGAGCGTTTCATTCCCGAGCTCATCAAGTGTATCGCCAAGCCCGAGAACGTCCCCGAGACCGTTCACTTGCTCGGCGCCACCACTTTCGTCACCGAGGTCCAGGAGCCCACTCTTGCCCTCATGGTTCCTCTGCTCGATCGTGGTCTTGCCGAGCGCGACACTGCCATCAAGCGCAAGGCTGCCGTCATTGTTGACAACATGTGCAAGCTCGTCGACGACCCGAACATTGTTGCTCCTTTCTTGCCCAAGATGATGCCCGGTCTTGAGAAGAACTACGACAACCTCGCTGACCCCGAGGCCCGCGAGAAGACCAAGCAGGCTCTCGACACCATCATCCGCGTCGGCGGTGTTGTCGATGGCAAGATTCCCGAGGTTCGCAACCACGGCGATATCGCCACCGTCATGGGCCACCTCAAGGAAGTTCTTGGCTCTAAGCATGCCGCTGCTTTCGAGAAGTTCGCCCCCGTCCTCGAGTACGCCGCTGCCGTCGCCGGCCAGCTCGTCGACGAGAAGGCCACCGACTCTGCCTCGTGGGCCGAGACCGTCAAGCCCTACATCACCGTCGTTGTTGGCGATGATGAGGCCGACGGTGTTGTCAACGCCCTCCGCATGCGTGCCATCCCCGGCGCCGCTGAGGCCGATGAGGTCGAGCCTGATGAGGAGGAGGGTGAGGATCTGTGCAACTGCACCTTCTCGCTCGCCTACGGTGCCAAGATCCTTCTCAACCAGACCCACCTCCGCCTCAAGCGTGGCCAGCGCTACGGCCTGTGCGGCCCCAACGGCTCCGGCAAGTCCACTCTGATGCGCGCCATCAACAACGAGCAGGTCGAGGGCTTCCCCAAGCAGAGCGAGGTCAAGACCGTCTTCGTCGAGCACGACCTGGACTCTGCCGATACCGAGATGACCACCATCGAGTGGACCATGAAGAAGCTCGCCGAGGCTGGTGTCACCACCACCCAGGAGGACGTCATCAAGCAGCTGAACGAGTTCGGCTTCACCGATCAGATGATCCAGGGCGAGATCAGCGCCCTGTCCGGTGGTTGGAAGATGAAGCTGGCCCTGTGCCGTGCCGTCTTCGAGGCTCCCGATATTCTTCTTCTCGACGAGCCCACCAACCATCTCGACGTCAAGAACGTGAAGTGGCTCGAGGAGTACCTCCAGAACTCACCCTGCACTTCCATCATCGTCTCCCACGATAGCGGCTTCCTCGACAACGTCTGCCAGCATATCGTCCACTACGAGCGCTTCAAGCTCAAGCGTTACCGTGGCAACCTCAAGGAGTTCGTCCGCCGTGTCCCGGCCGCCAAGTCTTACTACGAGCTCGGCGCCTCCGAGATGGAGTTCTCCTTCCCCGAGCCCGGTTTCCTTGAGGGTGTGAAGACCAAGGCCAAGGCCATTCTCCGCGCCAACAAGATGAGCTTCCAGTACCCCGGCACCGCCAAGCCCCAGATCGAGAACATCACCTTCCAATGCTCACTCGGCTCGCGTATTGCCGTCATCGGTCCCAACGGTGCTGGCAAGTCCACCCTCATCAACGTGCTCACTGGTGAGCTCATCCCTACCCAGGGTGAGATCTACCAGCACGAGAACATCCGTATCGCCTACATTAAGCAGCACGCTTTCGCCCATATCGATAACCACCTCGACAGCACCCCGTCCGAGTACATCCAGTGGCGTTTCCAGACTGGCGAGGATCGCGAGACCATGGATCGTGCCAACAAGATCATCACCGAGGCTGATGAGCAGGCCATGAACAAGATCTTCAAGGTCGAGGGCTCTCAGCGCCGCGTCATTGGCATCAACAGCCGTCGCAAGTTCAAGAACAGCTACGAGTACGAGTGCTCGTTCGCCCTCGGCGAGAACATCGGCATGAAGAACGAGCGCTGGGTGCCCATGATGACTGCCGACAACGCCTGGCTTCCCCGCAGCGAGCTCATCGCCTCTCATCAGAAGATGGTCGCTGATGTCGATATGAAGGAGGCCCTCGCCTCCGGTCAGTTCCGTCCTCTGGTCCGCAAGGAGATTGAGGCTCACTGCGCCAACTTCGGCCTCGATGCCGAGCTGGTTTCTCACTCGCGCATGCGCGGTCTCTCTGGTGGCCAGCGTGTCAAGGTTGTCCTCGCCGCCTGCTCGTGGCAGCGTCCTCACTTGATCGTCCTCGATGAGCCTACCAACTACCTCGATCGTGACTCGCTTGGTGCTCTGTCCAAGGCGCTCCGCAAGTTCGAGGGTGGTGTCATCATCATTACTCACTCGGCTGAGTTCACCAAGGACATCACTGAGGAGGTGTGGGCCGTCATGGACGGCAAGATGACTCCCTCCGGCCACAACTGGGTCCAGGGCCAGGGCGCTGGTCCCCGTATCAAGGCCGATGAGGGTGAGGAGGAGGACAAGTTCGACGCCATGGGCAACAAGATCGAGTCGACCAAGAAGAAGGTCAAGCTCACCAGCTCCGAGGCGCGCAAGAAGAAGAAGGAGCGTATGGCCCGCCGCAAGCGCGGTGAGGAGGTAAGCCGAATCCTACTCCCCCAAAACAATGCAACTCAGATGCTAACTCGCTTAACAGGTCTTCAGCGACGAGGACGAGTAAACGTCTCGCCCCCTGATCATCTTTCTCATGGCTTCAGCGTCACATCGGGTATACAAAAGTTGCTTTTCTCTCTTTCTGGGTTCGGGTTGCATGGTCTGGCCTTGATGGGTTTAATGTCTTTCACGTTTCGTCAGGATGATCGTAATGCCTCTTATGCCCCCGCCATGTATCTAATGCTGGCTGTGGAGTGGGCTGGTCTGCCCGGGACTGGAGACCCTGGGGGGATTGGTCTGCGTGCTCCATTGGCTGGACAGGAGGGAAGATACCACAACGGATGGGCGGGAGTTCTCTCATATGGATAGAGGACAATATAGATCACGATGATACTACTTTGTGCGACTTGAGTTGTCTTGACTTTGTGATTTGCCTGTGTCTTGAGTTGTGATGTGCCTGTGTCTCGAGATGCTGTTCCATGTTGATCGTGGCAGGAGTACTGGCCTCAGTCGCGAAGCATGTTGGTCCGGTGTTGAAGATGGGGGTGTGTTTCTTGTTCTCCCGCTAATGGACGAAAGCTCAACACCCAGCTATATAAGCCAACGAAGTCACCATCTCCGTTTACGCTCCCCATGCAGAGCTCATGTCCCAGTGTCCTGTCCCATCCGAAACGCCATCGCAAACGCAGTCGCAAACGCACCCCACCTTGTGCCTCCCTCCCCAACCCATGTATAGCCTGTGGTCCATGTTCTGCCATCCTGCCACTCCATCCCGTTCTCTGCTCCTCAAACGCCCTTCTGCTTCTGCTTCTTGCCGATATGGCCTGCATCAGATGGGTCGGCCGTCGGCGCAGACGGAAGCTCGTTGGCAACCGCCTCAGCCTCGGCGTCGAGCCGGGCCTTTGTCTCGCGCGTAGTGTCAGAATCACCTGCCTCGTCCTCAACGACAGGCGGGAAATAAAGCCTGTTCATCTGGGTCAGCCATCACCCCAAATCCCAAAAGAAAAGATACTCACGGAATCATCTCCCCATAAGCCTCCACATCCTTCCTCTCAAAAACCACAAACACCACCCTCTCAATCACCCCCTTCCCCCTCCCCCCCTCCAAAAACCGCCTCACCGTCCCCAACGCCACCCCCGCCGCCTCCCGGCTCGGATACCCATACACCCCCGTACTAATCCCAGCAAACGCCACGCTCCCACACCCCGCCTCCACCGCCAGCTCCAAACTCCTCTCATAACACCCCGCCAACAACGCTGCGCTCTCCTCCCTACTCTGCAGGTCGTACACCGGCCCCACGGCGTGAATAACCTTCTCGCACGGCAACCGCCCAAACGCATCGGTGATCTTGGCGGAGCCGGTGGGGCAGCCGTTTAATTTACGGCAGGCGGAGAGGAGGGATGGGCCGGCGGCGCGGTGGATCGCGCCGTCGACGCCGCCGCCGCCGAGGAGGGAGCTGTTGGCTGCATTGACGATGGCGGAACAGGGGAGGCGCGTGATGTCGCCGCGGTGGACGGAGATGAGGGTGTTGAGGGAGGCGGAGGGGGGGTAAAGGGCAGGGTTCGAAGGGGAAGGGGGGGAGAGGTGGTTCAGTTTGTAGAGGAGGGGGAGGGTGGGGATGGTGGTGATGCTGAGGGAGGTCATTGTTGTTTTAGTTGCTTTGGTGAGGTGGTTGTGGAGGGGCATGGGTTGGGGATTGTTGTTGGGTTTTGGGTTGGGTTTTGGGTTGGGTATTGTCGCTGTGAGGTTTGTTCGGAAATGTCGTGATGAAGTCGGTTGGGAATTTTGGTGGTGACGTCGGTTGGAGTGGTGATGAAGAACGCTGTTGGGCGCTCAGCGGTGGTGATGTCGACTGGAAAGTTCTTGTTTTTAATCGGTGGGAAAATAAAATTGTAAATTTGTTGCAGGTGGAAGAGGAAAGAACGAAGATTGGGCCAGGGCAGTCCAAAGCTTGCGGAAGATCTTTGCTTCGTGTCGTGTCTTGCGAAGCGAGCCTGTGGTTGCCGAGTTGGGCGCTTGCGCAATTGGAGGTTGGGAGTTGGCTCTGATATTCGCACAGTTCCCGGTTTTGCGAAGGCAACCAATCAAAAACAAAAAAGAAGAGAAGGATTGGGCGAGAATAAAAGAGTAAGAATGAGAAGAGAGAAAACGGAATCAAGCAGAAAATGTCAACAGAGTAAGGAACCAGATCGCGAGATGGAGTGAACTAGAGCTGTGGGCTGCATCCAACTAATTGTTGAAGCAACTCCAAGACCTTTGCCTCAACACAACTTAGGGCCGATCTTCCACTGGAAAGCACGGGGATTCGTATGAAACTACCTGCTTGTCCAGTCACAGTTTTCAAGGTTGGTTGTAAATTTTCTCTCCCAGTAAGCATCGGTACACCGAAAATTGGGCGAGGTCGAGGACGAGAATTCCAGTAAGCTGCAACCTGAAGTCATCGAGGTCCCTGGCATACCCCGCCGCCGGCTTATCTTCTCTTATCGCTGACAAGGGACGAACCCCTGTCTCCTCCCGCCTTTGTGCCCCTCCATTGGCCTCCAATAATTTTGCCAGGCGAACAGGGACACCAACAGCTTGACTCACCGAACCTTGATGCCGAGAGGACTCAGCCGCGACCCAACCCGTGCTTCGACGATAAGAGAGACGCTGGCGCTTTGACTCTGAGTTTCGGGATTCTCTCGCGATCAAACACCTACCTCAGTTGCCTCGACGCGATCGAGTCCTGAATCGAACCATCCCGGACACCAAGCACACACCAAGCACACGACACCACCGAAGCAAACATGGCCGACGCCGTTGCCGATGCTGCTGCTAAATTGCAGATTTCCGACGCCCCGGCCGACAATGGTGCAAAGCTCCAGCTCGACGAGGAGACGGGCGAGATGGTGTCCAAGGGCGAGCTGAAGAAGCGCCTGGCGAAGCGGGCAAAGAAGGCCATGAAGGAGAAGAACAAGGACGCCGCCAAGGACACAACCGCGGCGCTCAAGGCCGCTCAGGCGGGTGCAGCCCCCAAGAAGCCGAAGGAGAAGATCGAGGATGCCCCCGTCGACACGGACGCCATGTTCAAGCAGGGCTTCCTCAACGAAGTCTACAACGAGCGGCCCGTCAAGCCTGTGTTTACGCGCTTCCCCCCTGAGCCCAACGGTTTTCTCCACATTGGCCACGCGAAGGCCATTGCCGTCAACTTTGGCTTTGCAAAGTATCACGGTGGCAAGTGGTATGTAGACCGCCTACGGCAGCATCGCATCAGACGCCTTCTGACCTCGACTGCGCAAACAGCTACCTGAGGTTCGACGATACCAACCCCGAGGCCGAGGAGGAGATCTACTTTACCGCCATTGAGGAGATGGTGCGCTGGCTTGGATTCGAGCCCTACAAGATTACCTACTCGAGCGACAACTTTGACAAGCTGTACGAGCTGGCCGAGAAGCTGATCGGGCTCGGGAAGGCCTACGTCTGCCACTGTGGTGGTATGTCTACCATTGAACAATACTTTTTCCCCGGCTGACACGCCATAGATGAGGAGATCAAGCTGCAGCGCGGCGGCGAGAAGGGGACCAGCCCCCGCTTTCGCTGCAAGGACGCTGAGCAGACCGTCGAGGAGAACCTGCAGAAGTTCCGGGATATGCGCGACGGGAAGTACAAACCCAGGGAAGCCTTCTTGCGCATGAAGCAGGATATCACCGATGGCAACCCCCAGATGTGGGATCTTGCCGCCTACCGTGTCCTGGATAAGCCCCATCACAGGACCGGCGACAAGTGGAAGATCTATCCTTCTTACGACTTCACTCGTAAGTATCATCCACTTCATTCCCACTGCGCTTGCTAACCCCCGCAGACTGCCTGTGCGATAGCTTCGAGGGCATCACACACTCGCTCTGCACCACCGAGTTCTTCCTCAGCCGGACATCCTACGAGTGGCTAAACAAGCAGCTCGTCGAGTTCCAGCCCATGCAGCGCGAATACGGCCGCCTCAGCATCGCCGGCAGCGTGCTCTCCAAGCGCAAGCTGAAGGAGCTCGTCGACAAGAAGATCGTCCGCGGCTGGGACGACCCGCGCCTGTCCACCCTCATCGCCGTCCGCCGCCGCGGCGTGCCCCCCGGCGCCATCCTCGAATTCGTCAGCGAGCTCGGCGTCACCACCACCAACAGCATCATCCAGGCCTCGCGCTTCGAGCAGACCATCCGCCGCTACCTCGAGCGCACCGTGCCCCGCCTCATGCTCGTGCTCGACCCCATCCCTGTCATCATCGAAGACGCGGCCGAGTTCGACGGCACCGAAATCTCCGCGCCCTTCTCCCCCAAGAACCCCGCCATGGGCGAGCACAAAATCAAATTCACCAGCACGGTCTACATCGACCGCTCCGACTTCCGCGAGGTCGACTCTAAGGACTACTTCCGCCTCGCGCCCGGCAAGACAGTCGGCCTCCTGCAGGCCCCCTTCCCCATCAAAGCCACCTCCTTCACCAAAGACCCCGCCTCCGGCAAAGTCACCGAGATCCGCGCCGTCTTCGACCGCGAGACGAAGAAGCCCAAGACCTTTATCCAGTGGGTTGCTGCTGGCGAGGGTGCTGGCAGCAGGAGGTGTGAGGTGCGGTTGCATAACTCGCTGTTCAAGTCGGAGAACCCGGGTGCCGCGGAGGGTGGGTTCCTTAATGATATTAATCCGGAGAGCGAGGTGGTGTACCCCGATGCGGTCATCGAGTCGGGTTTTGATGAGGTAAGGGCCAGGGCCCCGTGGCCGGAGGCGGCTGGGGAGGATAAGAAGCATAAGGGCGGGCCGGAGGCAGTGAGGTTTCAGGGGATGAGGGTGGCGTATTTTGTGAGTCTTTTCTCTGAGGTGATGTTGGGGAGTGAGAGGGTTTGTGCTAACGGTGTGGATAGGCGCTGGATTCGGATAGCACGGATGATAAGATCGTGCTGAACCGGATAGTCTCGTTGAAGGAGGATAAGGAGAAGAGCTAGACGGGCGTTGGGGAGCGGTCGAAGCAAGCTATGTATGGTGATTTGTGGGTGGTAGTAGAAGGTAGCGAACAACAGTGCTGTCTCGTCTGATCACTGTGCACATGGACTCTAAGTTCCGTTACTTACAACACCTAGGCCATATTCTCTTCGTCTCATCGCCGCTTCCTTGGTCATCAGAAGGGTGCTTGAGGCCCGGGCCTCGGTCTGAGGCTTTCGTTGCACGTATCAGCAGCATCATGGTCGGTAATGATCATCAGGGACGGGCGGGGAAGAAAGAGGTTGGAGATGAATCATACGACAATAACACCAACACCAGGAGAAGAGGCTGGAGACAGCATGAGGGTCACGGCTAAGGGCCCGTTTGACGCTCGGGGTGTTGTTGCTGCGAGACCAGCACATTCGGTGAACATGGGCTGCGGCTGGTCATCGACGAGCTGGAAAGGGGTTGGCGAGTTGTTGGACCAGGGGTTAGTGTTATATGTGTTGATATCGCCCGTTCAGGTCTTCACAGCATCTTTCTTTCCCACGTAATAGTGGTCCAGTGCTTAACGTCGGAGGGAGAGGGTGCCTATTGGGGTCTTGCTGTGGAATAATTGCGAGTCCACTAGAGCGACTGTGGTGTGCCCCCTCTAGTACCAAGTAGGCCCAACCACTTCCCCTTGAGCCTTCTGCTAATGTGCATTATCAGCGAGTGGCCCATATCACCGAGTGGCCCACTTTCGACGCGACGCGACACCTTTGCACCTAACAACAACTTTCCTCTATTATCCAAGATGCCCTCTACTTTAAAAGAAGGCCAGATAATCTTGGCCCTCCAAGCTCTTCAGAACGACAAGAATCTCAGCGTACGCGCCGCATCCAAGATTTATAGCGTCACCCGTAAGACCCTGGGGCGCCGACACGCCGGCAAGCCTGCACGATGCGATACTACGCCCAATTCGAAGAAGCTCGCGCAAGTAGAGGAGGAGGCTATTGTTCAGTTTATCATTGAGCTGTCTGAACGCGCTTTTCCGCCTAGGTTATGTGGTGTATGTAACGGGCTGAGCCCCGTTGACGGCCTCGGAGACTCTCGGCCAATTGAGGGTCAAGTAGAGGGCCAATGGAGGGCACTTGCAGAGGGCACGGCGATCAGGCTGTTCACTGCTTCAATTGACTGGATTCTGCAGTTGTTCGTTGGTCTTGTTGTTGTTGTTGTTGTTGAACGTTGGCAGATTGCGCTCAACGTTCGGTTCCCCTGAGTCACGTGACCCTGAGGACTGGGGCCGTAGTTGGGCCCCAGTTCTGACATTGTTGCGGCTGCGTGGGCGGTCATGCGGGGCTGACCGCCCACGCAGCCACCCGACCAGACCGCCCCGCGTTGCCCGCACCTTTGGCTCTGTAGGCGGCTTAATTCCTCGCTCGTCTGCAACCAAAAAAACAACAAGATGATCAGTTTCCCTCTGTTCTCTTCCCTCTTCCTTGCGCGCGCATCAGACATAAAGCACTACCTTGCCAACTAGTATACCGAGTATAACCTCCCGGCCGACTAGTGTATTGCAACTAGCGATAATGGCTCGACTACCAATACTGTAGGTCTCGATTGAATCAAGCACTTCGACCTCTATATAGCATCCCGGACAAAGGGCAAATACCGGTTGTTGATCCTCGACGGCCACGAAAGCTACCACTCGACCGAATTCGAGCGAGACTGCCAGCAGAACAATATCATCACGCTTTGTATGCCTCTGCATTCCTCCCACCTCCTCCAGCCACTCGATATTGGCTGCTTTGGGCCGCTGAAGCAGGCGTATGGTCGCCAGGTTGAGGGCTTGATGCGGATGCATATCAACTACGTTAGCAAGCTCGAGTTCCTCTGTAGCTTTCGCGAGGCCTTCTTTGCCTCCATCACCGAAAGGAATATCCAAGATGGCTTCTCAGGGGCTGGCCTTGTGCCGTACAATCCAGAGAGGGTACTTTCCAAGCTGGATGTCAAGCTCCGTACACCAACACCCCCTAATTCACGATCCGGCACTTCACACTCTTGGGTCTTCCAGACACCCCATCACCCCCGAGAAATTAACTCGCAGTCAACGCTCATCAAGACTCGCATTGCTAGCCATCAAAATAGCTCACCAACTTCGATGTTGGCTGCTGTGGACCAGCTTACCAAGGGTACGATGGCTGTGATACACCAGGTGGCCTTTCTTCGATCAGAGAACGCTTCGCTCCGTAAGGCTAACGAAGCATTAAGCAAGCGCCGGAGAGCCAAAAGAACACGTGTGCAGCTTGACGGGTCACTTGCTGTACAGGATGCGCATGATATACTAGGCCAGAGGGCCGTAGATAGTGAGGGAGCTCAAGAAACGCAGCTGGATGGTGGTGGTGCAGGGGGGGCTCGGACGAAGGTTCGGTGCTGTGGTGTATGCGGCAAGCCTGGCCATAATGCCTGCACTTGCCAGGAGGCTGCAGAAGCATCTGATCCAGCTGTTTCCGATGTAATTATAGTTGGTTCCTAGTGTTGATGTATCAAAATTGAGGATAGTGTTCGTAAGGTAGTAAGAAGTGTTCCGCTCGTTTATCTGTTCCGCTCGCTTATCAAACACGTTAGTTGGTTCCTAGTGTTGTTGTATTACATTGACAATAACGTGATTTATAAGCGAGCTGTGGGTATAAGCGAGCGGTGGCTTTCTTAGCGTACGCATCCTCCTTCTACCAAACATCATTTTTCCACCCATAACCCAACATGTCTCCTCCTTCAAAGGAAGCCAGGGTAATCTTAGCCCTTGAAGCTCTTCAAAACGACAAGAATCCAAAGCTTGAGGCTATAGCCAGGCTCTACAACGTACCGGCTTCAACACTCCGTCGTCGACGCGCCGGCCGCCCCGCACGACGCGACACTACGCCCAACTCGCGCCGGCGCACTGATTCCGAAGAGAAGGCTGTTGTTCAATATATCCTTGAGCTAGTTGCGCGATCTTTTCTACCAAGACTATATAGTGTGGAAGATATAGCCAACCAACTACTACGCGTACGCGACGCGCCCCCTGTCGGCAAGCTCTGGGCCTACAACTTCGTTGCACGACAGCCAGACCTCGATATGCGTTGGACACGTCGGTACGACTACTAGAGGGCCAAGTGCGAAGATCCAAAGGTCATTAGCGAGTGGTTTGCCCTCGTACGGAACGTCAAGGCCAAGTACGGTATCCTGGACGATGATACCTACAACTTCGACGAGGTGGGGTTCATGATGGGCATTATCTTTGTAGGCATGGTGGTCACGACCTCGGATGGCCATGGCAAGGCAAAGCTGGCCCAGCCTAGTAACCGCGAGTGGGCAACGGTGATCCAGGAAGTCCATGCCCTCGGCTGGGCCATCCCTCCGTTCATCATCTTGGCCGCGCAGTACCACCTCGTCAACTGGTACACCGAATACGACCTCCCAGCCGACTAGCGCATCGCAACTACTGACAATGGCTGGACGACCAATGTAGTGGGCCTGGATTGGCTCAAGCACTTCGACTTCCATATAGCATCTCGTATAAAAGGTAAATATCGGTTGTTGATCCTCGATAGCCACGAGAGCTACTACTCGACCGAATTCGAGCTCTATTGCCAGCAGAACAACATTATTACGCTCTGTATGCCTCCGCATTCCTCCCACCTCCTCCAGCCACTCGATGTTAGCTGCTTTAGGCTACTGAAGCAGGCGTACGGCCACCAGGTTGAGGATTTGATACGTATGCATATCAAATATATCAGCAAGCTTGAGTTCCTCTACGCCTTTCGCAAGGCTTTCTTTGCCTCTATCACGGAGAAGAATATCCAAGGCGGCTTTGCAGGGTCTGGCCTTGTGCCATACAATCCAGAGAAGGTGCTTTCCAAGCTGGATGTCAGGCTTCGTACACCAACACCCCTGAACTCACGGGCGACTACACCACAACCTTGGGTCTTCCAAACACCACAGAACCCTCGAGAAGCTACCTCGCAGTCAACGCTCATCAAGACTCGCATTACCAATCATCAAAACAGCTCCCCAACTTCGATGTTGGCTGCTGTAGACCAGCTTACCAAGGGTACGATAGCTGTAATGCACGAGGTATCACTCCTTCGGTCAGAGGTCTCTTCGCTTCGCAAGGCCAACGAGGCACTAAGTAAGCGTCGGAGAGCCAAAAGAACACGTGTACAGCTTGGAGAATCACTTACTCTACGAGATGCAATGGATCTGCTAGGTCCAGGAGCTACAGGTGGGGAGGGAATGCAAGAAACGCAGCCGGGCGGTAGTGGTGTAGGGGGGGGGGTCGTAGGAAGGTTCGGTGCTGTGGTGTGAGCGGAAAACCTGGCCATAATGCCCGCACTTGCCAGGAGGCTGTAGAAGCATCTGATTCAGCTGTTTCTGATGTAGTTATTGTTAGTTCTTAATATTGTTGTGTTGCAATTGAGGATAGTTGTTGCTAGGCTGTAGAAAAGCCACCGCTCGCTTATACCCACCGCTCGCTTATAAATCACGTTAACGTATATGATAAGCGAGTGCACCAGACAAGCGAGTGCACCACCTCAAAATCCACACATAACCCTGAAAACGTAAGCATGTCAAAACCACCAAATCTTAATAAAACACCTAGTAATTTTGATAATTGCCTGCTTAGTGCTTGATATTGAAATAGAAGCATTGGATATTACTAACTAAGTTGGCTTTTTGGTTAAAATCTGTTTATTATAGCTAGGATTAAGATCAAGTAAGCTCTCGCCTCAACTTACTTAGTTTAAAAAAATAAATATATCTGTAACTTAACTAAGAAGAACTAAATAAACCAATTCCATAGTTACAGAGAATTTTAGTCCAGTTTGGTAGTTCTAAGGAGCTTGGGCTTTCAGGGTTATATGTGGATTTTGAGGTGGTGCACTCGCTTGTCTGGTGCACTCGCTTATCATATACGTTAGTTTGGTATGGTGTCGTAGAAGGTGGGCCACTCGCTGATATGGGCCACTCGCTGATATGGGCCACTCGCTGATATGGGCCACTCGCTGATATGGGCCACTCGCTGATATGGGCCACTCGCTGATATGGGCCACTCGCTGATATGGGCCACTCGCTGATAATGCACGTTATTTTTTTATTTTTTTTTTGGCTATTGAGATTGGCGCTGTCAGGACGTGTTGGTACACTTTTATCGGCTAAGGACCGACCCTGACGAGTCCATTTTCATCAATGATTGCGGGCTGGTGAGGGGCGGCTTTGCTCTTGCTGCTAAGGCATCTCCTTCAGGTTTGCCACTTAATCTTTGACAGGCTTTGACCGCGTCAGCGTTGTTTTCCCGGGGCTTGAGGTGGAGGCGGGGAGGATGCCAGGGCGGGAAACCAATCGGATTGGTTGGGGTGATGGATTGACTGCCAGAGGCGGCAGGTCTTCCGGATCTCTAAGGATCTGCAAATATCAGAGCCGCAAAAGGAATAAGGGACATTATAGCTCTTACTCTAACGGCTACGCCTGGCTTCAAACCACAGTCCCTGATAACGGGATGCTTGAATGATCAAAAGCTAAAAAAAAAATTGAGACCTTTTCATAATGAGATGTAGCAGTTGGGATGCCTTTCTTGCCTTTGTGTCACTTGACAAGAATTGAGAATCGAAGGCAGCTTTCCATGCTCCCATTGAACCCGGACCCAACTACAGACGGCCACCAGAAGCCAGGAACTCGAGATCAAAATTTGCTGGTTCAGTTCAGGCAGTTTTTATTATCATGCCGTATTGATGATCTTTGAGCTTATGATTTATGCTCTCTACAGATTTAACATTTCGGCACCACTTCAAGGTTGTTTCTGGTGCGGGGATGGTTGCTGGGGCAACCGTCAGGGGTAGCAGGTTCAGGGTCAACAAGCCACGGCCCGCTGTTGAAACTTGGATCCTTGATATCTGCCTGGTCTGATGCTATGGAGGGCTCGGGTGGCATTCGCATGTTGGCAACTGAGGAGGTTATACCCTTCAACGTCGTCAATTTGGTGATGATCGGAGTCACTGACACGATAAGATCTCGGCCTCGCTGTCAAGTATGGGATTCCTGGAGCTGAGGGGGGGTTGTGGAGTTGTGATGGTATATTTGCTGCCCTTGCCGTTCTGAAATGTTTCAAGGAAGAGTAAGAATACAGTAGGAAAAAGGATTCGTTGTACATATGCGTTTTTCCTCTGCTTGTACTGTCTCTCGTCCTCCCTCTCTCTCTTTTTCCCTCTCCGAGTTCGTCTTCTTTGACACTTTCTTCTCCATTTTCTTTCCTTTACAGCCCTCTCAGAACAAATAAATGGCAGGAAGTGAAAGTGAGTTAGCCTGAGTCGTGACTGAAATTCCGACTTCGACATCAGTTCCGACAATGCCAATGATCGGATTGGCCCAGTGGCCGGGGCACAGCCCCGGCCTTTCAGAGCTGCATCAAAGTCATTGGAGATTCCGATGGACGGAGTCGAGTCACAAACTTAAAGCTTACCTTAATACTGTTAATGGTCAAACATTCTGCAATAGTCAGCAAATTGCTGAATTCCCAAGTCAAGGAAGGCAGTCCAGCATCGGCGTACTCCCGAGCGGCCTTGGGCCGCTACGGATCGGCGAGAGTCTCGCCGAGAGTCTCGCCGAGAACAACCTGTGTCACGAACGTTGCTTGTCAAAGTTTACTGGCCCGACTGAGTGCGAGGCTCCCTGGAAGTGCGTCAAGCCAAACGAGTGGATAAGCGTTAACTCTCTGGTTAGTATTTTGCTCTTGAAAGGAGATCTCCTTGGCCTGGTCTGAGGAGGCGCGAAAGGCAGTGTCCAACGCTTCTAAGTCTATGACTGCAAGAAGGTGCTGGTCTTTATTGCAATTTATACAAAGAATACTTAGATTCAAAACATTCCCAAAGTCGCATCTCAGGGATACAGGGCAGGCGAAAAAGAGCCCAGAAGAGATGGTGGTATTCAGAGTTATCTATAATCTCGGAGAGGGCAGCGATGGTGGGGGAAAACCACCAACCTGGACACCAACAAGAAAAGAATGAGCTTGCATTGACTTACAAAACCAATGTGAAACACCACATCCCAACATCTGCTCGCCCTCTTTCTCACCCATCAAAGTCCAAAAGTCTATCTATCACTGCTAATCCTAACCCTCATACCTTCCTGTTTACCCCTTTCTTCCCCGGCCCCACAGTCACTTCATTTCACTTCACTTCACTGTGCAACCAGTCCGGAACCATTTGTTTCTGAAGAACAATAAACAATGCATCAATTTATATACTCTCGAATCGAATCAAAGAAAACCCTCATCATCACCACGAACCACCAGAAAAAGCTATGTACAAAAGCTGGTCGTCGGATGCAGATCCTTCACCCCCATCATCATCTATCACACTCTGTTTCACATTACTGCTCTCATCATTTGTTTTTCAGAGTCGTAGACTCTGTGTCACCCACTGAACGGGTGTCAAGAGCCTGTGGCTCCGAATCATCCGCCGGACGAACTTAGAGGCACTGGGAGTACCAATCGTTGGACTTGACGCACTTCCAGGGAGCCTCGCACTCAGTCGGGCCAGTATAGCCGTTGCCGCCGCATTGGGCCCCTGTAAACTGTGTTAGTGATGCTGTTTTGTGGTGTTTTGTGATGTTTTGGGGGGGGTTTTTTTTTTGGGAATTCGGGAATTGTGGGTCCCAGACAGAAAAGTGGAGCAGAACTTACAGTGACCAGCCTTGGGGCCACCAGTGGAACCGGTGGTGGTAGCAGCGGCCGAGGAGGTGGAGGTGGAGGAAGAGACGGGCTTGGAAGTCGACGAGGGGATGACAGTGGAGCTGACGGCGGAGGAGGAGACGGGGGGGTTGGTGCCGCCGCCAGGGAGGCCGGAGACGGTGGAGCCGATGGGGCCGAACTTGATGTTGGAGAAGACGACGTTGCTGTTGGGGACCTGGGCCTCGACCTCCTCGGGGACGCCCGAGGTGGTGGGGCAGGCGCCGCGCTCAGCGCCGGGAACGCCGGCCTTGTCGACGGGGTAGGTGCTGTCAAGCCAGAGCATGTTGGCGGCGTGGTCGTCCCACACGGACATGACGAGGACCATGTCGCCGGCGAGGGCCTTGCCCATCTGGGCCATGCCGCCCTTGCGGTTGAAGTCGCCCACGTCGCCGAAGGCGAGCTTCTGGGCGTCGCAGAAGGACTGGGTGACGGAGTTGCCGGGGACGCCAGCGATGGTGGACTCGGAGTTGGGGATGACCTTGCCGTTCTGGGCGTAGAAGCGCTTGATCTCGGAGAGGACGCCGGCGGAGTCGGTGTGGAACTGGGTGACGACGGTGACCTTCTTGGTGGTGTCGATGGTCATGCCCGGGCCGTAGAAAGTCTTGTTGCCCTGGCGGTACGAGTTGAAGTCGCAGCCATCGGGGTCGCAGACGCCGGCGTAGCGGTCGGTGCTGTAGGTGCCGCCGCACTTCTCGCCCTCGCACTGGCTCTGGCCGATGGTTGTGCACGGGTGGGGGGTGAAAGCAGTGGCCATGTTGTTGGCCTCCCAGATATCCATCTCAGAGCAGCAGCTGCCAAACTTGCCGACACCAGAGTTGGCATCGTTGGAGGAGCTCTGCCAGCCCTCGACGTTAGCAATGCCGTTGATGAACTTGAGATCACGCGGGCACTGAGCGTCGCAGTAGCCGGTACCGTACTTGGCACCGGCCTTGTTGCCCGAGTACCGGGAGAGACCGCCATCAGTGTCCATGGACACGAAGTAGAGGGCGCCGTTGAGGCCGCAGCCGAGGTTGGAGACATCGACGTCGAAGGTAAACTCGTTGCCGAGGAGCTTGAAGGCCTGGTACTTGGTCTCGTTCTCCATGAGGTAGGTACGCGAGCCGATGTTGGTCGAGTAGGGGCCCTTGGTGACGAACTTGAGGTTCAGGGAGCTGCCGCTGGTGGTGATGCCATAGGTGCCGGTGTAGTCGGCGCCGTCAACGCAGCACTTGGAAGCGCAGTCGGTGCCGGTGGAGCAGATGGAGGTGTCCCACTTGTTGCCCGAGTAGCAGTTGGTGGCGCTCGAGGTCTGGTGAGTCCAGCGCCAGTTGGCGTCGACGACGATGGAGCCGGCGACGTTGGAGCAGCTGCCGCCCGAGGCGCACTTGGACCAGCTCAGGGAGGGGTGAGTCTCGGTGGTGAGGGTGCAGGCCTGCTGGGCAGTCGCAGAAGCCACCAGGGCGGCGAGGGCAGCGAACTTGGCGTACATTTTGAAGGCTGAAGAAGGACCTGTTGAAGAAGGAATGACTAGTCTGTGAAGAGAGACAGTTGTGTGAATGTGATGATGAGGATGAGGAATAAGCACGGTGTTGGACGGTCGGGAAGCTCGAGTTATATACACGATCTTCTCGTCAGATTCGCAGCTCCCTCCCTCCCCATCGTCAACTCCATGTCTGGGTCAGCCCCATCATCACGGCTCGGCGGGAACGCCGTTCAGCCTGCGCTCAACCTGGCCGCCGCGACAAAGGGAGAAGTTCAGCGCGTCGTGGAGACGGCTCACGGCCCGTCGACGCTCACGCCTGACTGTGCCGGCTCGCCCACCGTCTCATGGCGGTTGGGGAATAGCGCCATCTCGGTGTTGCGAGCGCCGCCGGACCAGCTGAGAGGGGGTGGCGGCAACGATGACAGCCTCTTTCGGGAGTGTCCAGGGCGAGCGCCGAAAGGGCCATGTCGGTTGTGTTTGTGGAGGCGCCGGCATGGGGTGGTGCTGTGGAGGCTCGACGGGGAACATGTGTGCGGCGACACGCCCAAACGGTCGATAGCGCCAGGAGCTCCGGGCAGCAAGGTCACATCGCCAATCTCATGGCGGAGGCTGGTCCTGGGTAGAGACGGAGGCGCGCTGGAGGGCGTACAGCCGAGAGATGGGAAAGCATTAAGGTTGCCGGAGATGGACAGGGGCAACTGCCGCTCATTGGAGGGGATCAGGGGGGCCGCGGAGACCATCCGCCGAGTGCGACTTGGGTGTGTCGCGCGGAGGAGCGCAATGGCCTGGTGACCTTGTGTGTTGCGGATCCAGGACCACGCCGTCGACGGCGGGCGCAGATGCGCTCCGAAGTGCCGGCCACATTTCTCCATCCCGCCGCCTCGACGCGCCAGCCACGCGCCGCCATCACCACAGGCACAACCGCATCCGAGCAAGCGGTTTCTGGGGAGCCGCACGCCGCCCAAGTGGCCAGGTTTCCCCACAACCTGAAACGGTCTGGTTCCCCCGCATTCCGAGCCAGATGGGTGTGTCCCCGGATTCCCGGTTCGTCGGCGGCTGTCGCCACCAGAGAGCGTCGTCACTGGGAAAACGTGGAGAACAGACAGATCGGCAGATCAGGGTCGCACAACCGAGAGATCCCATGTCTGCCGCTGTCGTCTGCCGCCCGGTCTCGCAGCATTGACGTCGTCGTTGGTTCTGTTGGTTCTGTTGGTTCTGGAATGTTTGAGGTTTCGAAACCAACCCGCCCATCACCCAAGCGACTGGGACGCGTGGGTGTTTTCCCAATTTGCCGACATTGGGGACGTCATGCTGCGGCGTGTGACAGGTTTGTGACGGGCGGTGATGAGGAAGGAGGCAGGAGTCGTGCGACAAGTGGCTGGCAGCCGCAAGGTCAGATTCCGGTTCGCCCGATTAGGCCTAAGGTTGCCCCACATCAGATGAGAGTGGAGCCTGCCCCAACTGCTCGCCCGCACCAGAACGTCGGCAACGGCTCCCTCCGCTTTTTTAGTCTTGTCCACAACACCCGTCATGCGGGGAATCACAGGGGAACCGCCCTTCTCCAAGCCAAGCCGGGAGGAATTCACAACGGTTTGCTTGATTCGATGATGATGTGCATGTGGCACAGGGGAAGGCCGACATCCTTTCAGTTGTCGAGAGAGGTCAACGGAAAGGCCTAGGGAGATGGAAACGGATGATGAACCTCCATCGACCTTTCACCGGATGAAGAATCCAAAGTAAACAGATCCAGGGCAGCGCTTCGATCAACTTCATCGACCACGGTCGAGACCTCGGCGGTTGATGGACTGTGGAGAGCACTCCTCAACTTCCAGCCGCTCGGTTCCACTCAGCGTTGGCCGAAACACCCGCTTAAGGGGTTGAAACATTTCGACCGCCTTTTGTTCTCCTTGATTTTGTTCTAGTTTATCCAGCCGCCAGTCTGCGAACAACCAACCTACACCAATTTTCTGTCGGCCCGACATGCATTTTACCGGCCAACGCCTGCCACCACAGTCTGATCCACTCGACCCTGTCAGCCTGCTCACCTGAGACATCAGGAATCCAGGATAGGTATCGAGATCCATTTCGGATGCACGCTATGTTCGTCGACCGACAAACTTGCTCCCTCTCAGCTGCCCATGCTTAGCCAGCGGTACGGTGGGTCAGGTGGATTCGCCTCCGGATCACCAGCCCGCGAGCATGTCTCCATATTCCGCCGCTCCGAGGCGCTACGGGACGTACAGCCGAGAACAGCCCCAGACATTCACATGGGGCGGACAGCCTTCCGCGGCAGTGTAATCCTGATCAGACCTGTACGGCCTCTTGCCTCTGTCCGCAAAACAAGGCCAAAAGTAAGACCAACGTCGTCTTAGACGAGAACATCAAGCAGGATTCGAGGCATAACCGCCCAACAGCCCTCCATTCCATTTTGGTACGCCAACCAACACTCTCAACGTGATGGCGCCGACCAGTCGGAAAATAAAGTTTGTAGTGTCATGCATGACGATGGTACTATTCTCGGAACCAGCGGTTCACCAACATCGAAGCCCGTAAACACCAAGAACGGGAGGTGATCATGTCCCGTCACCCCTTCTGGAAGGCCGAAGAAGACTCGAAACGGGGTAAGCACATCGACTTCTCACCTTTCCCCCGAGTCTTAGCCTGATCACTCTCCACCTCAACTCCGGGGACCACCACACCCCGAACCACGATCCCCAACTTCCCATTCCCACCCCCCAACTACCCCAAGAAACCCGTGAACCCAAATATCAACATGCCACAAATCCACAGTCAGCACCGTCAGCTTATTTACGCATCCGCACCCCCCTCCCATCTCGGCTTTGTTCCAATAATCCCGGGCCCCGATTCTTTCCGCGGATTTGATCTCCCCGAGCTGCTCGATCGGGTGGTCTCGCGCGAGTAAAGATGGGGGAAGGTCGTCCCGGGCCAAGATTCTTTGATGTAAGGCTGTCCCTAGTCTCCGGCGTGCATGATCATGATCTAGTGAAGCAACGGTGACAGAACCCCTATGTCCGTTGGGGTGCTGATTCGGGGGTGGGTTTAGCTGGATACCTGATGGGTGGAAAGGATTCTAGCTGGTGCTGGTGCTGGGGGGGGGGGGGGGCGGTGGTGGGGGGAGGGGGCGGGGTGGTTTCATTGGGGTCGGAAGAGCTTTAAAGTTGATTGCTTGCTGAGAAGCGAGAGCTTGTGGTTGGCGATGCGCGAGGGCATCGGTCGAGGTCAGTGTTGGTTTATTCCGAAACGGGACTGTTTTTTGTCACGTTGGTTTGACGGACGTGATGGTCTGAGTCACCTTTTCTCAAACAATAAAAGACGACCATAGATATGTTTTCTTTCGAGACTTCTTCCTGATCACCCAACCTTTATGAATTTGCGTAAGAGTGCGTTAACTTGGCTGGGCGCATGTTGTTCGCCCCCAACTGGCATGTTGGAAGTGGAAAAGGATTTCTGAGCCAACGGTCCCGGCTTCATTCCAAGTTGGTTGGTTGTTGGATAACAAGCTTCCCGTTTCCATTTCTTTGATGGCTCCCAATATTTCTCCCGAAAATCCATAAGGCTGACGGGCAATCACAAAACTCACTGGTAAAATTTACGCTTGCATCACCTGTTCTCGGGTAGATGGAATGCAGGGGAAATTGCCAACTGAAACACCGCGGCACGTTGGCTGGTGTTGCATTTTCCAACAGCTTCCCGTTTGTTGGCACCACAGGAGAAGGGGCAAGAAGCAATGTTTGCCGTTTGTGACAAGACAGGGGAGAGAAGTCACCGCCAGGGAAAGGATAACTTTCAGGTGTTGGTAATTTTCCGTCATCCTTTGTCAGTCAAGAACAAAGCGCAATTCTACTGGAGCTTTGTGTTGGCTGTGTATCGATCTTGAACCCTTTCTTACCTGCATCATTCCTACTAGTAGCCACGGTTTGGCACGCGACCATCTGTCGACCCTCCAGATTCAAAAGCAGTTTAACCACATGCGCAGTGATATAAACTATAAAACTACACTGACAGTCCAGATCCGATCCCTTCAATTAAGACATTATCAAACGCATTGCTCTAGCAACACGAGACAGCGAGTGCCACATGTGGCTCACTCCCTGTGCAAACATAAAAGACAAGGTGTTTACCGGGGCTAACATGAGGTTCCCTTCTGTATTACATATGCCCGCGTTTTGTGGGAGAAAAACCTGCAATGGCATTTTCGAATTAGACCGTATCAAAAGAAAGCAGGAGGCAAGCATGGACCGACTAGAGTATGCCACCAAGTTTCAGCTAAATGATGAAGTGTTGAATTGGAGCAACTACGAACAAGTACAAGCTTGCATCCGGTTGACTAAGGTTCGCGCACTAAGGTCTGAGGTGCCGCTTTGTGAGATGAATATATGGAACTTTGCACTTGCAATAGCGGTTGCACAACAAGCGCTAAGAAGTCCCAACGCGGTAAAAAAGCTCCGTCCGTGGGTACAAAAGGGCATATACAAGAGATCCAAACATGTGCGGTGGCAGAGTTTGCTATATTAAGAGAGAAACTTGGTAGCTAGTTTCTTTTTACAAATTTCCCACCATAGGCGTGAGGGAAAGATACTTAGCCGGTATTTAGACCACCTCAAACTTGATTAAGCATTGTAGTGCTACTGAATGTAGGGAAGGATAACTAGGTTATTAGAATCAGCAATGTATAAACAGGCTAGTATCACGCTTTCCAGGTTATAACGTGGGGGAGACCCCTGACATAGAAAGCCCTGTGTCTGCGGAAATGTGATTTTGTGTAATATCTCTGCAATTTCATTCCCGTGTTCTTTCTGGAATTTTCTATTCAAGGTTAAAAGGTATCACCAACCCTTGCATGGAGTTTGAACCTTTTCCCTTTAATTTTGCACTTCCAACCCGTCACGAGCTCCGGCACCCCCTACTACGAGCTCTCCTTCTAAAAAAGCAAACCGCTCTGCGACATAGCATGACCTTCGCGTTGGTTTTGCGAACCACACCCCACTTGTCAAAAGAATTTCCCTTGGCTCATCCGCAACTGCCAGTGTGGCTTGTCGCCATGGGCCATACCCGGCCCATCAGAGTAAGAGCCGCACGCCTTAATAGCGTCTGTCTCGTTTGCCAAAAATACTGTCTGCCAGAAAATCAGGTACAACGTGTTATGGGAGGATTTAAGATTGCTAGAATGTCACGACATCACGGAGCATATCGTTACGGTTCGATTGGAACTGGACGCTGCGAAACGAGTTTATCCCGCGTTTCACGGACCATGTCAATTATAAGGGGATAATTAGATTTGCCCTGGCTACCAATTCTTCGGAGGCCTGGCCGAGGAAAACGGCAAAGGCCATGAAATAATGACATGGGTGTGGAAGAGGGCAAAGCAGACATTATGGTTGTGAGAATTTTCTTTTGGGTTAAAAACGGCTGGGAATTTTCAACGCGATCAGTGGTCCCCTAAGCATAGACTCCGTAGAGATCGCATTTCGCCCCCTCCTCACAACATCTCTGACACAAATCATCTAATGAGCAACCCCAAAAGTAAGAGTTGACGCTTACACAGCCGTTCTCCTTGATGCACCTCCTTGCAATTAGTCAATCCAGTTGACTTTCTTTGAGATATTTTGCTTGACCAAGGGTGTTCTTGGCTGCTTGCATAGAGCAAGCCCAAGCAGTAAGACAGACAAGTCCTATTACTGTGTTGCATGTTGCTGCAGATCATGGTTTAAGTCTTGAGGATAGAGAACTTCACTGCCAACTAGATTGAGTAATGAAACCTACCTTGAATGAGAGGGTTGGTTACTTTAGTTGGCATGGGACTCGGGAAAACGAACTATCGGGCCCTGATCTATGAGCACGGGACGGGAAATGCTGGTTGCCTTCAAAGAAAGAGTCAGACGGCTTGATCATTCCTCGCCTGATGTTGGTCTGTTGGCCCGGTGGCCGGGAATCTAACAAAGACCTAGCATCTCGGCTTTGTTAGCAGCCATCTGACTCCGCAGGTGACTCGCGCCATTCTTTGTACTGAGAGCAGGATGGAACTTGCGTGACTGCGTCTCATATGTCCTGTAACCTTATTCAAATCAATGGCAAGTTTAGTCATCTGGCAGAATATCCAGCGAGTGGGTGATTCCGCCACATACATTCCATAGCATTTTTGAGCTATAAAACCCCCTACGATGGGTAGATCTTGCTTTCCACCATTCTTTACTACACACAGCAAGCTGTTTCCCTCACACAACTGCAAACTTTCGACTACCGACCACGCAAATTACTTAAAGAATTCAGTCCCGCGCTAATATCCCATAACTCACAACAATGTGCTGCCTCCCAGGCTTTTTGTACCCATGCTGCAAACAAGAAGCAAGTTACAGAAATACCGAAACTGCTCCTTTATGGCACTGTGGCGCAGCAGATCTTGCCTTCGGCGCTACGGGCCCCGAAGGCTCTAATGTTTACGACCATGTGTATCTGATACGCTGGAAAAAGTACGAATCCTATAAACCCTTTTGCAACGCGCGATGGAATATTAGGCCCCAACCCTTACCTTCCGATTATCTGCAAAGCTGGATGTATGGTTACAGATCCACAAGTCAAACACAACATACAACTCATCTCTCAGGACTCCAAACGAAGATTACAAGAAGTGAAAGCCTTTGTTGAAAGAAAATGATGCAGGAAAAAGTGTACATTGGTGTTCACAAAGATAAAATAGAGAAGATGATGGAGTATCTTGAGAAGGCAATAGTCTGCGAGGCACATATATGGGAACAGGCAGTTCAATCCCTCGACCAACAACTAACATCTGATAAAAAGATTAAAAGAGAGGAAAAGGCCCTAGAACAGTGGCAGGACTACATCGAATCTCCCAGCTCCTTCTTGTGGCGGAATGGCCCGATGGCTGAGAGTTGTCCAGATACGGAGTTCGAAAGGAACTTGGCGTTCCGCACGAGGGTTCCAAAGAGCCTTTGCTAGAAGCGTTCTAGCCAGACTAGCACCCAATGATTCAAAATCTTTGAAGATGTTATAGGAAGAGGCAGTAATACTGTCTGGGACAATAAAGATTCAATAGGAATGCGATGTAAGGGTTTTATGAAAACGTAGCCATGTAGCGAGAAACTGTAGATCGGAAGGGAGGTAAACGTAGATTGCTGGTAGAACGAGGTTAGAATAAGGTAGAGATTGAGATCGTGAATGGATTCCTAGACCATCAGGAAGACCATATCTCCCTTAAGAAGACCAGAGACGCAAACTTCTATTTGCGCTGGAGACTTGTTTTTCGGCTGCCCAAACACGCCGAGTTTCTGTTATCTCCAACCCTACCTCCCCAAGTTCCCAGAGACAGGAGGTGAAAGCTGTAACGGGCTGAGCCCCGTTGACGGCCTCGGAGACTCTCGGCCAACGACCATTCTCGACCATTCTCGATCATGACCCAGCACACTGGTCTATCAGCGCCATAGTCCAACTGGTGACAGGGTAGGTATGACGTGCTGGTGGACTATCAGTCACTCTCGGCTATGATCGGCAGCAGGCACCGTCAGGGCCCAGCGCCTTGGTCCATCAACGCCATGACCCGTCAGTGCCCATACGATCTCCATCACCATTACGCATTCCCTGATGCAGATGACATACCATGGCACGCGCTCCCCCTCTGGTCATAAGAACAAGGTCCCCTCGTGGGAACAGTTACTTTCCTTTCTTTTCTTTCTTCAAGTTTAGTGTACTCGTAGAGTCGTCACTAGCTAGTTGCAATATACTTGTTGAGACCGTTACAAAAGCATTTTCCTTGTCTTCGCAAAAAAAGCACAAGCAAAGGTCAAATTCTGGACCCGACCCTGCACAAACACCCTAGGTAATACACACATCAAACCGACACCCACCATCCAGCCGACACTCCATAACCCCCTCAACGCCATTCCGTTCAAGTTCTTCATAGCCCTCTCTTTTCCCACGCCCCCTCCCACCTCCAGAGTTCCAACCCCAAGTCCCCTCAATTTCTATTACCAAAGAAATCCGCCGTCATCCTCCTCTTCCTAGGCGTGCGATACCCGCCATCCGTCGACTGCCGCTTGTTGCTGCTGCCATTGTCATGCCCGTTCCTCTAGAACGGCCGGACGTCGTTGGCGTGCAGCATCTTGGTCCAGCGGGGTAGCTTGCGGTCGCGCTCGTAGATGAAGCCGCAGTTGTTGCAAAGGCACTGTTGCGGCAAGTTAGTTGGTCGTTCTCCAACAACGACGAGAGAATGGGGACGGGGTTTGTTAAGACTTGCCCTCGGCCCAAACGGCCCATCCCTCACCGCCCACACACTCGTCCCCCAAACCCTACAATGCGAGCACCTCCAATTCATCCTCTCCGCCTCCGTCAACGTCCCACCACCACCATAGCCCTCCCCACCCCCACCTCCCCCACTGGCACCAGCCGCAGGCGTGCCCCTCCCCCCAGGCGTTCCCGACCTCCCCACAGGCGACAAACTCCTAAACCTCTTCTTCTTCTTACTCCTCTCGCCCCTGCCCATCCTCTCCTCCTCCTGCTCAATCAACCCACTAAACGCAAATCCCACCGGCACGCCCCCCGCCATACCCGTATTACTACTAAACCTGGCCGTCTCGCGCCTCAACCTGCGAATCTGCCTCTCCCTGTCCCCCTCCCGCTTCTCAATCTCCTCCTTACTCAAAATCTCCATCTTCGGCTCCCACTCATCAGCGAGATGCTCCGGATCGTGCCGCCAGCCGGCGCCCTCGCCCCCAACCGTGGCGAGCGCGTCGTTGGGGAACTCGGCCCCGCCGCCGCCCGTCACGCTGCCGCCCGAGGAGACGGCCCAGCCCGCGACGAGCCCGCCGGCTTCGCAGGCTTCTTTTTTGAGTTTGAGGACCGCTTCGTAGATGGCGTGCGTCATGGCGGGGATCCACTCGCCGTGCAGGCCGAGGTCGGCGCAGGTTTGCTTTGCGAATTGCTCCGCGGTGCCGGGGGGGTGGAGGAGGGACCACTCGAATTTGTCGGTGTAGACTTGCGAGGAGAGGTTGATGTTGAGGTTGATGATGCAGCGGTAGGTGTCGTCCGGGCTGAAGTCGTCCGTGTCTGTGGGGATGGGGGTGGCTGCGGCGGAGACTTCGCCCTGGGATGTTTGGACCACGGCCGGGGTGCCGGGTGCGGCGGGTTGCTTGGAGGGCGTGGAGGGGATGTTGCCGGCCATCGGGGTGTCGGGTCTGCTGAAGGACGGGCCTGTGGTGAGCGCGGGGGTGGGCGCATCCTTGGGAGGCTCTGGCGCGTTGCCGCGGGTGATGTGGGAGTGGAAGAGGGGGTGAAGGGCGACACCGGCGTACTCCTCCAGCTGTGTCCGTATTTGCTTGCTGATCTCAGAGATGGCCGTTGTGCGGTTCGGGATGTCGAGGTCCTGGACCAGCTGTGTCGCAAACATATCTGTGGTGACCAGACTCTCGTGCAGGTTCCAGAGGAAGGTGTCGCGCAAACGGTATGGTACTGTGGGTTCTTGCGGTTTGTAAAATGGGTGGCTCAGGTCGACCGGGCCAGGCGCTGGCAGGGACGGCGCGGGAGTAAAGGCGGGGATGTCGAGGTCGATGCGGATCGGGATGAGGGTGAGCGGCAGACAAGCCTGGACAAAGTTCTGGGCGTCGGCCCTGTTAGGGCGCACCTTTCCCATCCAGTCGCGGTAGATGCCCTGCATTTCGACGGGTGTCAGTGTCTCCTTGCCGACCTTCTCGCTGGGGTCAAGCTTGGCGGCGCTGTCGTCGCGGCGCAGATTGCGCAGGCCACCGCGCCGGCGGCTGTCTTCGTCATCGTCATCGTAGTCGTCGTAGCCGTCCTCGGCGTAGTTTATGATGGTGGTGCCGCGCTTGGTTGTGCGAGCGAGCGGGTTCGCAGGGACGGCGCCCGGGAGGACAGGCTGGAGGAGGGCATTGTTGTATGTGCGCAATCTGGGCGCGTAGGAGGAGAAGACGGCCTGCTGTGAGTCAGAGCGCGCCGCCATTGTGGAATTGGACGCGCAAGCGATGATGGCGGTTGCTTGGGTCGAGTTAAAAGGGTTGCTGCGAAGGCAGCGTCGAAGGGAGCCGCGGGGCTGTGGTCGGCGACTGATGGAACTACAGTCGCAAACAATTCGATGAGAAATTAATTTGCTCCAATAGTGGGAGGGTTCTCGAGCCGATAGCTGTCAATGATGGACGAGGAAACGGCAAATGTGGGTGTTGGAAGTTGTTGCAGCGACAGCACTTGGGTCGATTCCTCCCTCGACGTGAATCGGGAAGCATCAAAACGCGACGCATCTCGCTGTGGGGCTAGTGCTGAAATGGCTTAGTGAGTGGCAGGGATATTGCCTTGGTGGCCCATGCACTCCGCCGTCAGGACCCTGCGTCCAGCCCTAACCCTGGTCTGCTCTTCAGGTCAATAGTCCACGCTCCACTCTTAACTTCAAGCGTTTGATTCTCAGGCCAGACTCGGGGCTTTGAACAACTGCTCAAGGTGGTTGCGGCAAAACGTAGACAGTATGTTGCTCCTGGTGTTCTGCGGCTCAACGAGCCCCCCGTCAGTTTCAGAACCATGCCCTTGCCAGGACGGTCGGGGGTTTTGAAGACCATGCCACTACGAAGTATCGCAGAGTCCCAACCCAGGTCGTAGGCCTCACCTCACCTCCATCAAGCATCATCTCGTCTGCCAACCGCCATTCATCCATCCCCCACTCTCCCTCTCACTCCCCGTTCAAAGCTCAACCTCAACCCACAACGGCACATGATCTCTCCTTCCCCTCTCCTGCGGCGTATCCAATATCCCCTCCCCTTCACTCTCCCGCTTTCCCACAAGCCCCTCGACACAAACACCATATCCACCCTATTACAACTACTCCCCCACTCCTTCATCCTTGGGTAATACGTGTACTTCCACTCAACACCATACATCGCCCTAAACACGTCCACCGCATCGAGACACTTTTCACCCCCCATCCCCTCCCCATCCCCCTCACCATCCACCCCCCCTTTCTCCCTCCCCCGATCATCATCCAACCCCCCCTTCTTCTCCCTTGTCACCACCACCAACACCACCCCCCTGGCCATCATCCCCACCATAACCACCATCCCCGCCATCCCCCACTGCAGATCTCATTTCCACCCCGGCCTTGATACAATCCCCCCTCCCAAAAAAACCCCCATTAAACTCCCCCCGACTCACACAATGTTCCCTAGGCCACCTCCTCAGGTTTGGGTGTCCATCCCACGGGCCGCGTGTAACATTCAGGTCGCCTGCGACCAGTACATCAAAGCCTTGGGATTGGAGGCGGAGGCATTCGTTTCGGAAGAGGGTTTGGAAGGTGCGTTTGTGGTTGTGGCGGGTGAGGGTCGGGGGGTTGGTGGGTAGGCGGATGGGTTGGCCGGTGGTGGGAGAGAGGTAGGAGGTGGGGGTGCCTTTGAGGGCATAGATGTTTAGGAGGGCGAGGGGTTACGGCAGTTGGGATTGAGGTTGGAACTGGGGGTGGTTGGGGTGGGAGTGGTGGTGGGAACGGTGGTGTTAGTTGTGGCGGTGGTGTTGTTGGATGTGGTGGGTGTGGTGGTGGTGCTGGTTGTAGTTGTGATTGGGGTGGAAGCGATGTTGGTTGTGACGGGGGCCTTGCTTGTGAATGGGGTGGGAGTGAGAGTGAGAGTGCCCCTCAACTCAACAACCCCCACCCTCCCCTCCAAATCCCACTCCACCTCCCTCACCCCCGCCACCCACTCCCTCACAAAATCCGTCCTCAACACAACCTCAATCCCATACAACCTCCCCCCAAACCCCCCCACATTGAACCTATCCCTCGGCATTACCGCATCTAACGTATATGTCCTGCTCTCCTTCGACACATCATCATGATCGTTCAAGGGCGTGTTGAGCGAATTCAGCAGAGCAGCCACCGTCTTGGTGTACCCGTTCCGGATCTTGAGTTCCTGGAGAAAGAGAACCTTGGGGAAGCTATGCCGGTGGAGGAAGGTGCGGAGGCTGCTGTCGGTTTTGTTGGGGTGGGGGGATAGTTGGGAGGGATTGGAGGGTTTGAAGAAGGATGTAATGGTTGTGGATTGGGAAGGGAGGTAGGCGGCGACGCCGCTGATGTTCCAGGAGAAGAGGCGGAAGGATTGCGGGGGTTTGGTGGAGGATGAGACGGTCTCTGTAGTCGAGTCTGGGCGAAGTTGTCGTGGTGTGGGCGCGGAAGATGCTGCGAGCTTCCTCCGCTTTACTGGAGGGGGGCTGATGTCCCGTTCCATTTCGTCGCCGTGGTATGGGTGCCAGGAGCCGTTTCATAAAGTGGCATACAAGGGTCGTTGACTGAGTGCGAGGTTGTGTTTAACCTCTCTGGAAGTTCCGTTGGCTGAAAAGGATCGCATCTCAAGGTGTGATGTCATATTCAATGAGACAAAGGATGAACCACATTGTGTGTTGATGGCGCTCAAGTTTGCTATCTGCTACATACTGCCACACAAAAGAGATAAATTGTCGGTCTTTCTTATTCAGGCCCAGTCAACCTGGGGGGTAAAACCCCCAAAACAAACATGGTGGCTTTCGTACGTTCTGGCCCGCTCAGGTACTCCTCCGGCGAGTTCCTCCCTGAAATGTGCTCCGTCCTGCACCCTCCCAACCAAATCCATGATCCAATCCATCCCAAATCCTAATCAGTCATATCCAAGCACCCCTATTTCCATCCCACCCTCCCCCTCAAACCTGCGTCACCTTCTCCCCCGTCGGAAACGCAATCTCATACTGCAGCACCAACTTCACACTCCGTCCCGCATTCAACATAACCTGCCAATCCACCTCACCGGCCTTCTTCAACACCGCGCTCGCCTTCCCCCAATCCGCCTCATCCTTGCCCTCCTTCCCAGGAATCCCAGTCGGAACCGTCTTCCCGCTCAGCAACCCATACGGGTGCAACACATCCACCCTCAACCGCTCATCCTCCGACACAGGCACTTGATCCAGCACGGTAATCGCCACCGGCTTCCCTGCGCTCGCACGCGTGTTAACCAGGGTGATGCTGCGCGTATACAGCGAGTTATCCCCCTTGGTGAATACGCCCGTGGTGCTGCGCGTGACGTCAGGCTTGGGATACGCCACGCGGATGGCCGGGTCGACGCCGAGCGGGATGTTGAACGAGTCGCCGGCGCTGCAGCGCGGGAGGGTGGAGCGGCCGAGGAAGGTGCCGTCGAGGGTGAGGCCCGTGGGTCCGCGGAGGAGGGTGAGTTTGCTGGTGTTGCGGAGCCGCGCGCGCAGGTAGGCGGCGGGCTTGTACTTGGCGACGACGGTGCGGGCGAAGATGACGTTGGTGAAGGAGACGCGGGCGACGCGCTGCTTGGAGGCGGTGAAGGCGGGTTTGAGGGTTCGAATGTGTGGGAGGTCGTAGGTGGCGGTGAGACCGGTTTCTTCAAAGGAGGAGTCTTGGAAGGTGACTTCCGGGGCGGGCTCGAGCATGGTTTGCGCGTCGAAGTCAGCTGTCACGTCGCCCTCGGCGTAGCGCGCCTGCTGGGTCATTTGCGCCTGCTGGGACATCTGTTGCATGGTCTGGTGCATCTGCTCCAGCTGTTGGGGGGTAGGCATCACCTTTGGCGCGCCAAAGAGACCGCTGTTGGTGTTGGAGAATCCCGTGTACTCCTCGGTGGAGGCGCTGCCAAACCCGAAGCCGCGCGCTTGGCTCGCGCCAGGTGGAGGGACGCCGAACGCATTAGGTCCGGGCTGCTGCGCAGGTGCGCCAAACAAACTGGACTGCTGAGGCTGCTGAGCCCTCATGGCAGCCTGTTGCTGAGCCACGACCTGATTACTGAGCGTGTGGTTGTTGCCAAATAGCCCACCCCCCTGGGGAGCCATGCTCTTAGCAGCGAACGGCTTGGCCTTTCGTTGCAGCTCCTCCGGCTGGACGGACCCGAACAGGCCGGTGCGTGTCTTTTGCTGGGCGGCGGCATTTTGGCTGGCCATGAACATCTGCTTTTCGTTGCGTTCCTCGCGGCTGTGAACAACGTCGAGCCCGTCCCAGGGCCCGCCCTTGCCAACGATCTTGAGACGCCACGGGACGAGGTTCGGGGTGGAGTCTTGCAAACCAGAGAAGTTGGCCTGCGAGGTGCTGAGAATGACCTTGGTGTTGGACCACGTCTCCGAGGTCAGGTTGGTCAGGCGCGCGTCGAAGCACAGCATGGCAGTGCTGTTGGTGGACGACAGCGCCAGATCGTAGCTCGGCCCCCAAAAGGCGGACGAGGTGACGTACGAGAGGGTGAGGTCGCAGGTCGTAGTGGTTTCTTCGTGTTCGGGCTCCTTCTCAGAAACAATGTGCACGTCGGCGGCGCTGGCGATGGAGCTGCGGCGTGACGACCCTGGGGTAAAACCCCCGGCGGCATCTAGGCTGATGCGTACCGTGTAGCAGGACTTGGGCCAGAACTGCTCGCGCTCCTTGCGAATGCGAGCCTTCTCTTTCTGCTTCTCCTCATCGCGGCGGCGCTGCTTCTCTCGGACCTTCTCCTTGGCCCTCCTGGCCTTCGCCTTCTCCTTCTCCTTCTTCTCCGCCTCCTTGACCTGGAGCTTGATAAGACGGTGCTCCTCACGTCTCAGTTTGGCGATCTGCTTCTCCAGGTCGCGATCAAGTGCGACGCCATCCATGTGGTCCTTGAAAACCTTCTCGCGCTCCTTGCGGTACGTCTCGACGCTAGCCTCAATCTCAACGCTCCGCTTCTTCTGCAGGGCCTTGCCGTAGTCGTCCAGAATGCGCAAGCGGGTCTCGGCGCTGGCGATGATCTCCTTGGCGCTCTTCTGCTTGTCGCCCAGGGCGATCAGCTGGTCGCGCACCTCCTCGAGGGCGCTGTCTACCTTGTCCTCGTCATCATCGTCCGAAGAGGATTCGTCATCGTCGTCGTCCGAGTCGGACTCTGGGTAGATCTCCTGGAAGATGTCCCGGTTGGGCAACAGCTCGACTGTGATGTCAGTGATAATGGCTGAGCCGGTGCCCTCGACTTTGATGGAGTGCTGGTCAACGGTTGGGGTCACGCCGATGACTGTGATTTCGTTGGGGCCAGGCTGTAGCTGTGTTAGCATTCACTTGGGGACAGGAGTGGCTGGGGTATTTTACCTTGAGGACAACATCCTTGAGATCACGGACAACCTGGGCGCGTGTCGGGAATAAGGTGACAGAGTGGGTGGGTAGGTTCCGGACGTGGAACTCTTGGGTGTGAGGGGCGTCCATTGTCCTTGCAATGGTTCCTTTGCGGCTCTGACCTGGGTTTGGAGAGATGTTGATCAGGCAGAGAATGCGTGTTGGATGCAGTGGGATAGGGTGATAGGGAATGATCAGAGTGAACAGGAGGAAGAGTAGGTGGGTATACTTATACCCGGTAGTCTTGAAAGCGCGGGAGAGGGAGCAGGGCCACCTCAGCCTTGAGGTGAGGTCAAACCATTACCAGGCAGCCAAGGCAACCTCGGGAGGAGGCTGTGTCACTCCCTGCTGGTTGGCTCATACAGAAAAAGGAGTCACTCTGTGCGACTTGTTCAGCAGAAGTGACTCAACTGCTGACAAAAGAGAGGCAGAGGAAATGTGAGGGATCGACGCCATTGGGCAGTTTGGCACCAAAGAGAGGGCGCCGAGACAGGAGTGACAGGGGTTCTGCTCAAGTGTGCAGAACACGGGACTTCCAATCCTCTGCACATTTGGCAACGCCTAATTGCGGTTGAAAGAATGGATGTGAGGAGATGAAAGTGGAGGAGGAGGATGATGTGTGGCAAACCAAGAAAGCCGAGAGGATGAGGATCCGAGGAGGGGAATTGTGCTGGAAGGAAATTGTGCTGGAAGGAGCTTCGTTGTTGCTCTGAAGTTCACCCGCGCCGACATCCTCAAAAGACCAGGAAAATCGAATTCACCAATCACAGTGGGCCTCAGTCACCTGACTGGCCCCACTGCATCCGACGCACAGACCATGTGCCTTGTTTCTGCCGCTCTTGATCACAGCCAGCTCTCTTTCCGTCTGATCAAAGCCTCTGGGGAGGTTGACGATCACAAGGACCATTGCCTTAATATTCGCTTTTTATTTTCTTCAATTTGGTGTGGTTTTTATGAGACATACCCCCAGGCTCTCTACCACGATGCCCTTTGCGGAGATCAAGCACAGAAACGACGTCAAAAAAGAGAAGCGTGAGAGAGTTGAAGATTGCTGACATCCTTCAGCCAAATTACAGATTACATTCGGCCCCTTCTACTCTAACTGCATCCTCTTGAGCTCGATATCATCGATAAAAATTATGTTTTGTAGCTTCTTCCCCGGCCCACCCCTGAACCCCATGGTCAGCGTGACGAACGACCCCCTGGCCGGGAACTGGTACACCTGCTGCGTCCACTTGCCCACGGGCTGGTTGGGCGGGTTCCAGGTGACCACCGAGCTCGCGAGCCACCCGGACTCGACATAGTCGAAGAAATCGAGCCGGAACCACATGTTGGTCTCGGCCTGGTTGTTGTACGACTGCCACCACCACGACAGCTCGTAGTCGACGCCCGGATACAGCTTGATGCCGCGCTGGATGTACTCAACCTCGACGTACTCCTGCGCGAAGTAGTGGAACTTGAGCGACTGGCCGCCCGAGTGCGACATTTCCCGCGAGATGCCAATCAGCGCGTTGGTGGGCTTGGGCGCGCTGTGGTTGGGGCCGAGCTCCCAGCCGGCCATGAGGGGCGACTCAAAGCCGGGGTTGGCCACAACCGCCTCGGGGGTGGCGGTCGCCGTCGCAGCAGGATCGGCGCAGGTGCTGGTGAAGGTGCACACGATGGCGCTCGACAGGCACGAGTAGGCCGACCGCGCCGAAAAGGTCTTCGCATCCCGGTCCGCGAAGCAGTGCGTGGCCTCGGGCATGACGGTGCCCTGCTGCTTGAGCTGTTCCTGGCAGATGCTGGCGTCCTGCGCCCCGTACGGGTACGGGAGGTCGATGAGGGACATAGTGGTGCAGTACGCTGGGACCTGCAGCATGCACCGCTCGGGGTAGTAGGTGGATTTCGGCTCGCAGACGGGTGGCAGGGTGATGATCGACGAGGTTGTCGTCGTGGGGGGCGGGACCTCGGTGGTCGATGACTCGGTGGTCGACGACTCGGATGAGATGGATGTCGAAGTGGATGTGGGCAGCACCCCACTGGTCGAGGTCGAGGTCGCGCTCGCAGGCGGGTGGCATGGGCCGCGACGGCGGACGTTGCGGGCGTCGACGCCGGCGACAAGGCAGAGGGCCGCAAGAGCGGCAGCCCGCAGGCTCAGAGGAGAGGACACCATGTTGAGAGCTTGAGCAGAACGGAGACTGAGGAAGTTTCGCTGGCCGAGCTTCATCCTGGTGATTTTCGAGAGGGGGTCGGCATTAAATACGCAAACTTCGCACGCCTACCCAGGGGCCACCGATGAACCCATCCGTGAGCCCGGAACTTGACAGCTGCAGGGTCAGCCATGTTGTTGATGGTTCTGGTCAGTCGGTATCGCGCAACCTCCGCCCAAATATTGCAAACTATTTGTTGTAGCGGGTCTTCAAGAACCCAGGGGTTCCCAAAATGGATGGCTCAGCCGGCAAAACGCTCAGCTGAAAAGTCTGGGAGATGAACTCGCCTATTCCTCAACCCTTCATGGAGCCATTCTCAGGCATCGGGGACCTCAGCTCGACCCTTGAGAGCACCGTTGGACAAGAATCGAAAACCTCGTTGCTGGTAGCCCTTGTTGCAGCGTTGCCCGAGTCGATAACTATCCCCTGTTTCGGCACTTGGCAAGGCTTGATGTTGAGGATTGAGGGTGGTGTTGCCAGGCCGATGCCAAGTCTTCGAATCTTGACGAATCGGATGAACCGAAAGATTCCGGGTCTTACCCCACAGATCCGCTGCCACATGCCACCTTGGGCCGCCAGCTGGCAGCCCGACTTCACACCTTCGTCAGATCACCACATTCCCCGTCTTCACCACCTCTCCTTAACTTTTAAAACCTTAACTCGCCTGAATTCTTGACCAGTCATTATGGACCCTCAGCCTCGTTCACCCGCCAACACCTCCTCCTCCTACAACCCCCTCCCACCACCCACTAGCTCCGGAGGACCAACCTACGCTCCACCACCAGGCACCTCCTCCCAATCCCTCCCCTACCGTCCCCGTCCAGCAGACCATGGCCATGGCCGGGACGACCGACATAGCGACGCCATCTACTCCCATCCTCCCGCTTCACAACCCCCTATCCCATCCTACTCAGCTCCAACCCACCTCCCCCTCCAAACCACCTCCACCTCCACAACCACCGCACCCCCCTCTTACCCCCCTCCCGCTCCCGCTCCCCTTCCCCCCATGACTCACGCCCTTCCAATTCCCATGTCCGACCATTACCTCCCTCATCCCCAAAACCACCATCCCTTCCCAGCCCAACAACCCATCCTCTACCCATCACAACAACCCACCAGCTCCTACCCTGCCCCAGCACCCGCTCCCCCTACAACAACCGCCCTCAACACCAAACAGCCATCCATGACCCTCAGCGCCTTCCTCGACGTGACAAAACTGGCCCTGCAAGAGTACATCGCTCTCTCGCGGCAGCAGGCAATGGGCAACGGTGTGATGGGCTCAGGGTCCTTTCAGTCTGGTAATGGGATAGTGAATGGCAGTTCCAAGCCTGTGGGTTATCAGGATGGGGAGATGGAGCAGAGGATGGGTGTGCAAAGAGGGATTGTGTTGGAGGGGTTGACGAGGTTAAGGGGGGATGTTGAGGGGGTGGTGGCGAGGGGGGAGGGGGAGAGGTGGAGACGGTGGGGGGTTGGGGCGGTGATGTGAGTACCTTTTTCAGGTTTAGTTTTTTTTGGGGGGGGAGGGGGGAGGGGGTGGGGGTGGTGTAGGTGGTGGTTGAGTGGGGTGGAGAGGCCTGAGGTTCTGTGAGATGCTTGGTGATGATTGTGTGTGAGAAGGGAGGGAAGAAAGTGGCTCGTCAGTAGTGAGATGTAATGGTCGTGACGATGTGCATGGGAGGCCTTTTACGGCAGATTCCTCAACTCTCAGAAGGGGCTAGTTCAAGGGGGAGAGAGACTGAGGCAAGCCACCATACTGACATCAAAAGCGCCTCATTCATCCCCCTCGTCAAGAAGCTCTTCGGCCGCCCCAAGGGCGAGGACAAGTCGTCAAACAGGACCGAGTACGCCTTCAAGAAGAGCAGGAGCCTTGTCTCGCGTATCCTGGCGTCAACTCACCGGCCAGGACTGGGAACCCTCGCATTCTTTGTGTTTGCTGTGCTGTATGTCTTCCAGAACGAGGTCTCGCTGCGAGTGGGGAGAACTGTGTTGAAGCGGCTGAGGCGGCTTAAGTCGAAGGTTGAGGAGGGTCGCGAGGAGATTACAGAAGATGATGTGAAGATGCTCAAGGGGTGGCGATGGCGGGTGTTGGTTTGGATTGATTGATAGGGTTTCGTGGCCAGCTTGATGTCTCGAGTGATAAAAATCTATGCGGTAAATAGAGATGCAGCAAAACTTGACTTGAACCAGGGCTAGAGTTTGAAAAGGGTCTTGGATCAAGATTGCCAATGGATTTTCACTACTTAAGGTACATCCGAGTCCTCAACCTCACCTGTGTCTTACTCTTGCTTCTACTTGGAAGTTTGGATGCCTCTCACTACGAGTAGGTGATTCTAAAGCTGCCTCTTACTTTCTTCCCCTATTCTGTCGTGTAATAATTAGTTCAAGCTACTATGTAAGGATTGTGTTCTGCGCATTTTCTGATTTAGGTTTTTGAACGACCTAGAAACCCCTCGCCGCTTTCCTAACCTCCTGACCCTACATAGTATTGTTAAAATCGTGATTTTTTTGCAAGTAAAATGATGGTCAAAAAGTTGGGTCATTTTTTTCTCTATAATTTGTATGCGAAATGTATAGGAGCCAAGGTATATCGCCCTCGAATAGCTACCCTTTCCTGAAAACATAAAAAAAAGGCAAAACGACTAGATCCAAACTAATTCTTTTCCTCAAACCCACTTTGTCTTCTTTTCTATCTTCTTTTCTATTTGCTTTTAAAATATAGTTATGGGATAGAAAATGTGCAGTGTATTGGGTGTGTTTTGGTGTAATCTCGGCGAAGAGATTGTCTTTTTGACCGTCAGTATGAGATACAAGCCTTCTTCTCTAAAGATATCTATGTATACTACCACAGCCTTATTCATCTCGGACTGTAGCCTTATAGTTCTCAGAAACCTTGATGTAGTGCCACACAGGCTCCACCAATTCCCAAAGTTGATCATTGCCCTTACAACGGACCATTTCGTACCAGAGGGCAAAGCGCCCAATATACTGGAGGTACTTCCACCAATCTTGTGCCGCTGCTATCCCCGCCTCTTGCCCCTCAGGATGTTTCAGTTCAACTGACGCTAGGACATAGCGCCATACACGAACCTCGCATACAGCTACATCAAACAAGTAGTTGGCCGTTATTCCCAGTTGTAGTTCCAATTTAGACTTGATGTCGCCACTTCCTGTGGCTTTTAGCTGCCGACCTGTTTTGTTCCACCACTCTTGAACTTTCTCCAGCCTTTCCTGACTATCTCGGAGGAGGATTTTGATCAGCGGCTGGGCCGTTTCGGGTTTGCAGTCGTCGCAGCAGTTGGGGAGAAATGAGTTGGGGGCATAAGCCTTTGCTGCTTCCCCAGACGTTCTACTAATACAAGTTTGCCAACGCAACGGGTTATCATCCTTGACGCTGAACCCTTTAAGCTCCGAAATTCTCTTCTCACAAATCCGCAATGCTGGAAGTGTAGATGCAATGCTTTCGTCTTCGGATTTCCAAGGCTTTCCACAACATACCCACTCGAAGTTTGGCTCGTAGCACATCTTCAGAGCAGGCGGAAGTTAAAGAATTGACGAGAAGAATGACTGACCCGGGTTTTTGTGGTGGGAATGTGGAGAACAGATCCGGTGATCTTCAAAATGATGGGTTCAGTCGCTCAAGTGTTAATGAATACATCGCGGACGGTGGTTGGATGTGTTGATGCGATGATGTGTCGTTCTTATAGTGCCAACGCTGGTCTTATCCTTGGACAGACTGGCAGTGAACATAGGCCTTATCCAAGTCCCGGGGGAGATCAGCCGACGCAAGGACGGTTGACCCTAACAATGACACAGGTAACATGCGACAACCAACAGAAAGGTCGCAGGCACACTGCGCCAAGTAAATCTGTAGCAAAACGGCCAACGTCATGACTAAGAACAACGAACCCTTTGTGCGCTTGGTACGATGAATACCCAAGCAGCCGAAGAAGGGGGCCTATCGCGGTATTTAGTTCCAACAACGGCCAAACTGAGTCAACATGGACTTAGTCTACAACTTGTGTATGGCATGGGCAGTTGGCTGTGGCAGTCTCTTAGTTCAAGGCAGAGTGGAGGTCTGTCATGTCCAAAACCCAACCGCCCGCATGTTCTTTGTCTCCCCACAAAGCCCTTGCCGAGCCGAAAACGCAGAATCGTGTCACGGAAACTAACCAACCAACCAATCCTCGAACCAACAACACGGTAGCTGGAGCTCAACCCTCTCCATAAATGCTGTTGGGTACCGGTAAAGGGTGTTGGTATGAAGTTTATTGCCCTCCCCCCCCTTCTATATATTAATTCCCCCGTTGTATTACTATCTCCAGGATGTTGCGACAAGGCAGACAGACATGTCACAGAGAGGGGGTCGTCGCCCACTTGCCCTGAGCGAGCGTTGCACACTATTCCAACCCAAGGACATCGACCCTTGCCACGTCGTAGGCGCCCCAGGTGAGCTCGGTCTGACGTGTCAGAAACGGGCCTTCGATGGATTCCTCAAACGGGTAGTCGTCCGCAACAAGAGTCATGCCGACGGCCTCGTCGTCGTAGTGAACTGCCGCGACCTCGAAGCGCACACGGCTGTACCGGAACATGAAGACGAGCGTACCTATCCCGTCCTTGCCCGCATCGCGTGCTCCAAGGAAGTGTGCCGGCTTAACCTCGAGGGTGGACATGGTCGAAACTCGAAAGGGAACAATCAGGACGGCATCGGGGGAAGGACACTGGTCGAGGGATTCAAAGGGAGACCAGGTCCCCTAGGTTGGATGGGAGTCTTGGGACTATATCGGGCGACGAATTGGCCCCGCGCTGCTGCTTGTGGCCGGCCAACGCATTCAAATCGGAAAGGTACATAACGTATCTTATAAGCGAGCTGCGCATATAAGCGAGCTGCGCACTCTCCGCTACTCTCCAAATACCATCTTCAATCGCTATACTACAACACTAGGAACCAACTATAATTATATCAGAAACAGCTA